>CEMH01202740.1:29292-39582 GCA_001179725.1 Macrocystidia cucumis | reverse complement strand
TTGATGCCAGAAGAAACGAGGCCAACAGGCCGTCGAGCAAGCTCGTGTAAGTCGGTAGATATGTCAAAGGCTACGACAAGCAACATGAGCGCTGGGTCGGAGAAAATACTCAAGGAGGCGTACAGTTTTCTCCACCACGGTGAACTCCCCCAAGGCTAATGAAGGAGATAAGTTGTGTGGAATGTCATGATATCAGGTGGCGAACCCTCCCGTGGCGAAAACCTAAAACAAATCAAGTTGGGGGTGGAGGAGGGAGTGCATGAAGGGCCCACCTTTATGCCCGCCAATGCAGCGAGAATTACTGTAGCGCTGCAAGTCGTGCCTGTGAATCGGTAATTAGGACTGCTTTCATGGGGAAGAATAAGAGACCAGCCTCCATCTGCCCCCGTCGCTATCGTGGGTGCGATATCTCGCCTTGAGACCTTCACAGTTGAATGTTTGCGGCTTCCTCTTGTATCGGCCAGTCGTTCGAGTTCGTGCTTCTCCAGACCAATTTTGACTCTTCCACCTATGAGCCCAATGGTGGCAGGGACACATCCCGTGTTGCGAACAATCGTTTCCAGTTCCAAAGCTAGTTGAAAATTGTCAGGGTGCGGAAAACCGTGCGTCACAACGGTGGTCTCAAGGGCAACGACTGGTTGATGGGACGCGAGAGCTTGCTCAACCTCGGGGTGTATGTCAATAGGCGCGCCTCGTGCATGTGCGGTTTGAATAGAGGAGAAGCTGCGTGTCGCGCGAACCCGTCCATGTCTGAGAAGGGCAGAAAGGSCAGAGGCGAGCATGATATAATGTTAGTGTTTGCGAGAACCTGAGTCATCAGTAAACACTCAAGGTCTGATTTCAACTCGCGATTCTCACGGCTTCCTAGGGCTTCTCAAGATTGGTAGCAGAAATCTTCTATAACTCGCAATACTCGTCGTGGCTAGTATGTAAGTACGTAGGGGATTTCGTTGCCTCAGAGTCACCAGGCTCGCGACTTGTTTTCCGAATGCAAGCCAAAACGAGCCCGGGCCGGTCAGACGATCAAGATCTTGATCACGATCGGGAATTCCTAAATTCTCAGAGTTTGTGACCAATGCAAAAAAACAAATCATGGAGCTCCCAGCATCACAATCTGTTGAAACGACTTTAGAGTTAGCCCAAGGCACCTGCTCTCTTTCATATGCAGTGTTGGATGTCCAACGTATCATCAAATCTGTCGGTGATGACGGGGCAGGTGCAACTGCGGTCTTTATTGGTGAGCTTTGACTAATCTGGTTGAACCTGAATGTGCTCAAAGTCCACACACAAGGCACGACAAGGAATTCATTCGAAGGTTGGATGGGCATTTTCTGAAACTCTTCCTGAATCTGAGTGTCACACACGACAGGAAGAGTAGTAAAACGCTTGGAATACCAAGCCTATTCGAAACTCGCAATCAAGACGATCGCCGACATCATATCCAACGCTGGAAAATCGGAGGCTGTCATGCCGGGTATGACGAACGGAGCAACCCGGATGATACGATGTGCGGTACATCACCGCCTCGGCAATGTTCCTGTCGGTGAACCATCCATTGGTGCTGTACAGTCACTCAGGAATTCGCTTCTGAAGCTCATTATGTGGTCGAAGTAATCGCCGTATCATCTCCACACCGCAAGGAAGCTTTCGTGCTTTGTGAGCACATCCTTGAAGAAGTCAAGCGCAAAGCACAGATATGGAAAAGGGAGTATTATGAAGGCGAGAATGAGGATGATGCGCAGTGGAAAGAGAATTTTGCCCCGGTGTAGGCGTGGCTGTCCAGCGACGTGGTGAGGTGGTTCGCAAAGGGCGAATCGCGTTCTATTAGTCGATTTTCCAATCTTTACTGACTGCGTCGTCGTCCGTGCTGACAAGCAGCTCGACCGACCACATTACGAGTGTGAAAACAATGATCATCCATCGCCACCAGATTTGTGAGGAATGATCGAGCACTAAGCCAAACTCAGAAAACAAGATGTATGAGGAGGAGGATAAAATGCTCACGTAAAAGGTGTGAGTACACTGTTATAAAGATGAATTGTCGATACGTGAGCAAGATCTTCGTGAGAGTTGAGGTCTGGAATGCAGTGGATTGAGCCAGACTACACAAGATTTGAAACCGGAGGTAGCATACCGGGCGTTCATTCCAATCCGAGTCGTCAGAGTCCCAAGAGTCCGCTCCGATAGTCGGCAGAATCCGAGACGCGAAGTGTAACACGGTGAGGCGATATACAAGCGCTATGAGAACAGGTTTCGGTAAAGTGTTGAGCACAAAGTCGAACAATGCTTGGAAGTGGAAAAGGATATTGGGTAAAAGAGGGGCGCTAAGGGGTTTTTGTAAGGTTATGTCTGTATCAGTCAAGTGAAGGGCTTACTATGACGATGCGGGATTCGAGAATGGTTTCTGATCAAAACCGCAAAGCCACACGTTATATGCAATGTAGACGGCGAGGCCGCCTGATTCAATGATATTTGTGCGTCTAAGTTTGAAGCCAATACACGTGAGGAAAAGGAAGGCGGTCAAGACTCCACCCAGGAGAGTGGCTGAGAGTGGAGATGACGCCGATGCAGGGTACGACTACGCCACAGAGTCATCAGAACGAACAAAGCAAATGCAACAACAGGAAAGCTTACTGAGACTATCCACCAAGCCGTTGCCACATAGGCGCTGGCGCTGCATATTAGCAAGCCGAAGGAGTAGACTTCACCACGACCAACGAGCTCTTTGGCGTATTGACCGAGTTTTTGAACGACGAGAAGAGTTGAGAGGCCCTCCATGGCGATAAAAAGCGGGCCAGAGAGAGTGAGGGCTGTGCCCCACCAGCCGGCGGCTGCAATCACCCACGGGTTGACTGAGGACGAGAAGGCGTTGAAGCAGACGAGGAGCAGGAAAGGGTGCATTGGTACTTGGAGAACCGAAAGAGCGTCTGAGCCCCACAGAAAGATGAGGGTTCCATGTATAAGCGCGTGTATACAGAGAAGGAGGGAAAGCAGAAGGAAAGCAGATTTTGAAAGAGTCGCCAAGGTTAATGGAAGAAAGATGAGGATTTGGGAAACTGTTGAAAGCCTTGAAGCGAGGTGAGCACTGGATTACAAAATGAATGTCAAGAAGGCCACCCACCGAGCTGTATGAGAGACCGCGCTCCATATTAGCCAGGGATTCATTGTCTCTAGTCGACGGTCGTCCGGATGTCAGAGTGGCTTGTATGACGGGGCCATGCGCGTGGTCGCGGCTTGTGACTTTGTGTGACTGTGACCGACGCGCCATGTCCGGATCAACGGGCCGCAGGGTCACCACCCTTTCCTTGACGCCATTATCGTCAAATCCAACTCAACTCCATCTCAAGTATGTGTCGCTTCGTCATCTACAAGGGCACTTCGCCAGTTCAGTTGTCTCACGTACGTGAGGCTGGTCTTTTCCTCAATTTACATACTCATCTTGCTCCAGCTTCTCACACGACCATGCCATTCTATCATCAACCAAGCTTTTGACTCCCGTCTTCGGCTGGACAGAAGGAGACCCATGAACGGAGATGGCTTTGGAGTGGGTAAGCGCTTGATAAGTCATTATGGCTGTTCAACTGGTTGCTCATCATATTCTAAGGTTGGTACGATTCGGTCTATGATGAGGAGCTTGGCAGCCAGCCATGCATATTCACCTCCGTGACTCCTGTCAGTCCCACTCTCCACGTTTTCCACGTATACTAGGACTCATAATTATATGCCAGGCATGGAATAACATCAATCTGACTCGATTGGCTGAGAAGATCAAGTCTCCACTCGTCTTGTAAGCCTCCCGTCATTCGCTTTACATCCATCCCATGTTCACCTCTTGGGCAGTGGCCATGTTAGGGCAACAACTGCTGGATCTTTGTCACTAGACAACTGCCATCCTTTTGTGCACGGAAAACTCATGGTGGTGACATTCATCCCATTTCTGCATACCTTGAACTCAAGCCCCCACTCTACCCCAGTTTATGCACAACGGATCCATTGCCGAATTCCCAAAAATCAAACGACGACTACAGTCGGGGTTACCTAACGTTGCGTTTGACATGGTTCAGGGAAACACAGGTTGTCTCCCAACTTGCGTCAAATCTTCACGTTTTGCTGACTTTTTCTTTGTTGATGAAGATTCTGAATGGGCGTTTGCGTTGTTTTTATCCAAGGTAATTCGAAAACTTCTCTTTCAATTTTCGAGTCTTTGAGCCATCTCGCTATTCTTACAGCTTCCTGACCCTAATGCGAAATCTTTCAATTCGAATATCTTGCGCAAAGCCATGCTGGACACGATCGCAAGTTTAAACGATTTGGCAGACGAGTTCCAAATAACAGAGGTATGCACTCTATCCCTCTTCAAGAAGCTCTACCTCATCGATGATCCCTTCCAGCCAAGTTTGATGAACTTTTGCGTTACCGACGGTGAAAGTGTGGTAGCTACGCGGTATATCTCATCCAAGAAAGATGAAGCTGCTTCTCTAGTAAGACCGCACGCCTAACCCATTTGAACTCGTCATTCACCTCATGGGTTTTGGCAGTGGTTTTCCTCCGGGACTACTTTCAGCGAATACGCCGAGGGCGGGCATTATAAAATGTCCAAGGCAGATAAGCGGGAAAACATCATAATGGCGAGTGAAAACGTCATCGTGTCATCAAATAGGAAACTGAATGTGCGTCTTTTGTCGTTCCTGGCTATAGATTGCAAGCGAACCTTTGACATTCGAACGAGGTATGTTAATCTCCGCAAGGTTGTTCTTCCTTTGGGGTCGATCTGGAAACTGACTATTGGGTATAGCCGATTGGATGGAGATCAAGACGAACAACATGGTGGTTATCACACCCAAGATGAATTTGCTTCAAATACCCATCAAGGACAAGTACTATGTCGAGCCATCTGATCCTGCGGCTCGTGCGCGAGCGACGGACTTTGCTCAAGAGAAGGGGCTGTTGAACTACACAAAACCTCTCGGACCTGTCGATCAGCCCCAACGTTCCGCTGCGACAGGATTGGGTGTGTATTGAAAACAGTTCACTTTTCAGGACTTCATGATTCCCCTTCAGTACTGGCTGTAAGTGAATGTATATAGATGTAATGCACCTGGATATAATGATTGTACATATACAATTCCCTTTTTTTACTGTTTGTTCCGCCTGTTTAGGTCATTCCAAGTTGTCCGTTATACAAATGTACGTTTTCTCGATCACAAGAATTCCTTCGGGCGGCTCGCAGAGTCTCCACCGGCTTCATCGTACACCAAGCCAGCGACGCGGAATGCCAGTTCTTGAGGGATGGTGGGATCAGCCCATGTCGTGGTAGACAGGAACATTTAACAGTGACTCACCATCAGCCTGAACTCTTAGTCCCGCCTCTGCATAGACCCTAACCACGTCCTCCGTCCCACTCGGTCGAACAAACGAACGCCCACCATCATATTGTCTGACCACATCATCAATCTTGCTCTGCAGCCCTGGGGGGCTCGTCAACTTCCTCTCCGCATCCTGCGTTTGGAACGCGTTGCGATTCCCAACGACAACCTTGACCAGTCGGTTTGGAAGGTCAGCATAGAGTGAGTCCCATTCTATCGCAGAATACGACTTGTGAGCGAGCACCACTTCGACGAGTAGCATGTCGGATAGTGCATCGCCGACAGTCTGATTGATAAGCTGCGTGAGGCTAACGAGATGACAGAGTGCGGTTGATTGTGCTGGGGAAGAGGGCTGATGTTCGGCGAGGACCTGGAGAGTGGAAGGGGAAAATAGGACGGTTCCGTGACCGTTGGCCTCAAAGTATACGCCTACATTATAGTGTTCGGCAGCGTGATGAAGATGCTTGACGCCTGTAGGCACACATTTCACGGGAAGGCGCTGGGCAGATGTCAACAACAACATAAACGTTTTGATGAGGCAGACTCACTTCTTTGAGATATTTGGTTGAAGCACCGTTTGCATAGGCAGTTTGCACAACGCCGACTTTCAGTCTTTCTTCTAGGCCCGCATTCTTCACAAGTTCAACGATGAAAGCGGCAACCAAAGCGGCGATCTTGTCCCCGTCCAGCATACGGAACTGTCCACGTTCGTCCAGATAGTAGTACATCAACCTGTCCGCATCTCCATCAAGACTGCATCCCCGCTGACCAGCTTGAATGCGATCGGCGAGAGAAGGGGGTAGCTTTTGTGTTGTTTTGACGAAATCAGCACCACAGTTGTGATTGAGCGCGCCTGGTGTTGCGATGGATATGTTTTCGAGAACAAAGGGAAGAGAGTCGCCGATATACTTTGACAAAGTTTCGGCGGCGAGGGCGCCGACCCCGTTTGCGCAATCGATAAGAAGTGGTTTGAGAGGTGAGCGTCCAGACTGGGTCCGTCAAACGCTTGACATAAAGTAGTGCCACGAAATTGACGTACAACCAAACTTTTGAAAGCATCGCTGAGCTTTTGGAAATAACCGTCTTCCGAGTCCGGGCCATAACTGTCTTTGGTATCCTTGGTGTTGATGGCCCGAACAAGATAATGCAGAATGGGAGTTGTTGTCACGCCAGCGTCGCGTCCTTCCACACCAATTGCGTGCAAGCCATCCTGCAGAGCCGATATAAGGGCTTCTCCTGAAGGCCTGGTGTCCCTAGCATAGACAACACGTGCGGGTTTGGAGAGATCGATCTTGGCGCTCTCGACAAAGGACTGAATGTTTATGATCAATTCTTCCGTTGTAGGCGAGTTTGAAATGGCGGTCGCATGAGCCTCCCAAGCTGATTCCAGCATCTCTCCGCGGGGATCTACAAGCTTGACTCCATTGTCCTGGTGGAGCGAGTTGAGATGAAATGATAATTATGGAGAATTCCAAAGAATGCACCTGTTCTGGGTTGTGTGAAGCCGTGACCATGACACCGATAGTTCTGCCATCGAGTTTCTTGCTTCTCAACCCTGCGACGATACCTACTCTGAAGAGGACAGAGTCCAATGTTGTCGCTCTGGAGAAAGTGATTAAAATTAGTGCGAGTAGTGATATATTGAAAAGCATACAAAGTTCTAAAGCCCGCTGTACCATATTGAAAATGAAGGTTTGAAGGTTTCTTGTGAGCATCTGAGAGTTGAGAAATGAGATTGATGTCAAGTTGAGCCATTGAAAGGAATGAGCACTGCACTGATCGTCATCGGATCAGTCTAAATAGGGTGATATTATGTAACAAGATATAGCACGTGGACGGTCCGGTTATTCCGATAAAGTTCATTTTTAGAAATAATTTAAATTTAAATTTGAAATTGTCAAAACTTGAACTTTATGAAAGAGGAGTCGGTCGTCTTCAAAGAGGTACTCGGAGGAGAGACCCTCACAGCGCAGGATGGTGTTCACAACTCCTCTCCCTCCAATCGATACTCACAACCTCAATGACCCCAATAACGACAATGACGACCAGGATAATGACGGCGACATCTATAGAGGCGAACCTCCCCAACCCGCAATCCACTTTCCAGATTCTCCACCTTCCATTTCTTCCTCCGAGTCCTCAGCTGTCTCCTTCCTTGGCGGGGCCATCGCAACAATCTTAGAACGTGCAATACATCGCTGGGCAAGGGGCAAATCATCCAGCTCATCCAGTTCTTCCTCTTCTTCCTCGTCCTCTTCTTCCTCACGTTCATCGCATTCCGCGGTTACAACGTTGTCTCGTCCACACCTCAGCCTTCGTCGTAGGCGTCGCTCTAACATTGCTCGCAGCATACATTCCGAGAAGGAGTTCAATGACCGTGTATCACAAATCAAAGCCCGCAGACAACTTCGTCGTATTCCCCGTGAATTCTCTCTCTACCTCCCTCCCACCCTTAATGTCCGTCAACTCCCAGCCCGTAATACCCCCGCAGAGGCTACCCCTCAGCGACAGCTTATCGTGGATCGTACATCCATAACGACTTCCCTTCCATTAATACTGAATCTCCTCAATGCCACTCTCAAGAAAACTTCGAAAGCTCGTAGAAATCTTGAGCAGCAACGCGCAATCGTTCCCCCTTCACTGGCGAAGCTTTCTCACACCTCTAGACCCTCTGATAACTCGTTCCCGAGCTCCAGTTTTCTGGCCCCTCCTCCTATGCATCGCATCCCGTCCAATCAAAGGAACGGCAAGAACAAAGACAAGGATGCCATCTCACGTTCCGCAAGCAACTCCATCCCTTCTGTCAAAGACCCAACAGCGCCGAAAGCCTGGTTCTTAGACGTGGCTTCCCCGTCGTGGGAGGATATGCGAGCACTCGGCAAGGTGAACCGATTCCCTTCACTTCACCTCATTTCCGTTACTCAATTGCCGTCACCTCAGTTACTTCATCTCCACCCCTTGACTCTGGACGATATCTTACAACAGGATCCACGTGAAAAGCTCGAACTTTTCCCCAAGCTTGGGTACTATTTTATTTCCTTCAGAGCTATTGAGAGTTCCGCGGTTCGCGAGGAGCGTCGCTTCAACTTATCAACCTTGACTGCCGATCAGGCTCCAGTGGGAGGTGATGTTGGAGAGACTAACGTCTATATGGTGGTGTTTAATGAGGGTGTATGCCTGGTATGCACACACCTGTTTCGTCCTCTTGACCCTTCACTTGCTAACTTGCTTGAAAGTTTCATTTCACAGATGTGTCTGGTTTGTGAATTATTTCACCCCCTTCATGAACCTAGGTTGATGAAACGCGTGTAGAGCACACGAATCACGTCCGCAATAGACTCATGCAGTTGGACGAAATCATCGATGTGTCATCTGGTTCGTCCATGTGATTCTGTCCACTTTCCATTCACAATAAATTGCCTCCATAGATTGGATAGCACATGGTATCCTGGATTCTATTGTAGACTCTTTCTTCCCGTTTCTTGAGGAGATTGAGAGAGCTGTGATGGACATTGACACCACTGTCTATGCTGGAAGCCCATCAGAACCCACGTCAATTCCAGCGAGCAATCCCTCAGATTCGCCTTCTTCCGCCACCATCACCCAGGCGGCATCCGAGGAGAAGATGCAACGACCTGGTTTTCCCAGGCTGGACGAGAAGTCTTTACAATCCACATGGAGTCTTCCTCAATCACCACTCCAACGAACTTGGCTAAATTCGTTGTGGGGCCGCTTACGTCGACGTTACCTGCGATGGTCCTCGACTGCTTCCGTTCCTGAGCCTCAGACTATTGCCAC
The DNA here is from genome assembly GCA_001179725.1 of Macrocystidia cucumis. Taxonomy (NCBI): domain Eukaryota; kingdom Fungi; phylum Basidiomycota; class Agaricomycetes; order Agaricales; family Macrocystidiaceae; genus Macrocystidia; species Macrocystidia cucumis. The sequence continues at coordinate 30,418 of CEMH01202740.1, read as the reverse complement.
CCACGCGACATTACGCCGTATGGCGAGGACGAGGCGGTTGGTGACATCCCTGGGCCGCCTTTTAGCGACAAAGTCAGATGTAGTGGCACAAGTCAAGAAGCGGTTGTTAACCCCGACAAAATCTGTCACATCGGGCAACACCTCGTCAAGGGGCGAACCGACGGAAGTGGCGATCTATATGGGAGACGTCCAAGGTTTGAATCCCCTGTATTCACACTCAGAATACTAACGAACATGACCGACCAGATCACATTCTGACATTACAACACTCCCTTGCCCATTATGAGCGTATGCTCAGTCAGTCTCATCCAACGTATCTCTCCCAATTGCGCACTTCGGTCGCGCAGACGAAGGCTGGGATGGATAAGGCCTTGATATTTCTTACCATTCTTAGTATCTATGTTCTTTGCGTTCAGACTGTCGTAGGTTGGTGACCCTTCTGTTCACCCTTTGATCGGCTTCAATGACTAAATTCACACATAGGAGCCTTTTCACTCAACATCACAATACCCACCAATGCACACAGTAAAGGGAGCCCCTTCAACGTGTTTTATATCATCATTGTTTCCGCCATCCTCATCTGCTTTGTGTACACCGCTCTCGTTCGCTGGTGGTGGATACAGGCGAAAAGAAAACGTCGGACGGTCCTCTGATCAAATGTGTTTTCCGAATGGGTTCCTCCTAGAAATAGATACATAGATACCATGGAGTAGAAAGGGTCATACCAGTAGTATTTTTCATGGACATGTTCATAACGGGTCATTGCTCATCTATCGGAAGTTTCTGATTCGCGCCCTTCCTCAAGGACACCCAGGACTGCGTCCATGAATACATCAGATTCCGAGCCAATGAACATTTTTCAAAGTTCCACTGACCTCGATTCTTAAACTCAACCTGCTTCGCCTCAAAGGCGTTCAACGTCGACCGGAGAGATTGGGTATGGTCTCGTATCAGGTCGTCCATCTGCTGAAGATGCACTGTCTGCTCCTTGAGATAAGTCAGACTTCGAGCAACATCTTTGCTCAGGGTTTCAAGGCCGTTCAATTGGTCCAAATAAACTGCCCGTATTTTTTCCCACTTCGGGCCTTGAAAGAAAGGGAAGAGTAAGGGTCAGTCGCGCAACTTT
>CEMH01202740.1:12299-29282 GCA_001179725.1 Macrocystidia cucumis | reverse complement strand
ACACAAATTCCTCGCGCACTTACCGGAAATGGAATCATTGTCGCGAACCATGGTCGCGAATTGTGCAAGCTGGTCGTCAGCCGCCCAAGATACGGTCTTGACGAGGTCTCCAGGGTTAGAGCGCTTTATACAACTCCTCCGCCTCCGAAGCGCGTTTTTCGAAATCGGTTGTAAGGTGTCGTCGTCGACGGGAGACGCGGAGCCTTGATCACCTGTCGGTGAAGGCGTACTAGGTATTTCTACTGGCGGTTGTGAGAAAGGCACGAGTGACATTGAAGGAACGTCTGTCAGGTCTCGATCTGCGACCATTGGACCCCGATAAGGATGAGGGAGAGGTGGAGGGGAGACGGCGCGCATAGATGAGGTTGCTTGAGTTGTAATATTAGTGCGGGGTTGGGGTAAGGGTGCTGACGAAGAGGCGCCCATTTTTGGGGCTTGGATTTTATTACTATTCGGCAGACGCGAAGTCGAAGCTGTACGCATGGGTTCGGGGTTCGGCACGGTGTTGCTGCGTCGTAGTTTAGATGAGCTGGGCTCCAGTGGGGAAGGAGGTACACGAGGTGCTGCGGTGGTGGCTGGTCGGTGGTGCAGGTCCTTGAAGGAATGAGTCACAACCGAAGAAGAACCGGCCACCGCGAGGGCGGCAGCTGCACATCTACTACAGCAATTCGGATTTATCGCGCTGTGGCTCGTTGTTATTGGGGGTGGCGGAGGTGGCGGTTGCAGTTGTTGCTGAGGCCGTGGTGGTTGGGGCGATCTTTTCTGCTGTTGTTCGCGGAACCATTTTTCCATTTCCTTGAGACGGAACTCTGGCGGGGCTGCAAAGGTCTGCAACGTGAACGTCTCACCCTGGCCAATTTTTCGCGAAGCAGAAACGCCTGCTATCTTTTGGCATTTATGGATCATTCGATCCTTCAAATGGCGAATCTCCATAACTCGCTGCCAAGAAGTGGCTGACTTCTTTGCGAGTTCGAGGGCTTCTAATTTCAGAAGTTGCTCGTACATAGACGCCGTGCCTGGAGGTAGCAAAACCTGGGATGCGGAGAAAAATAAGCGATCGGTCCTCATTTATGCAAAACCAAAGTAATTCCGCACCCGAAGCTGATCGGGAGTGTCTGTTGTCTGGATGTATCTCCAGCCACTAGCGGTAGCCGAATCCTGAGGTTCCAAGTTACCTCTGACTGGGCGAGAGCGATAATAATCATGGGAGACGGTTTTTGGTCCTTGGGGCTTGGACATGGCTACGCTGGCACAGTAAGCTCCCAGCGGGAGCAAATTCAGCACACGGACAGAGGAGAACACCCAAAGCAAAAGATGAATAGCTTGTTTGTACTTGTAGATCATATGTAAGCATTACATAACGGACCGTGAGAACGTTCCCGGTTAACTCTTGTCTTTCACCTGCTTTCCCTGTCATCCCGTCGCCGCTTCAACCCCATCATCATCCTCCTAGGATATGACTTCGCCTGCCGCCAAATATGAGGCATTTCTCCTCAACAATGCCTCTACAATATCATCCATAGAATCTACGCTTAGGTCCTTGACTTGGTTTTTACCTGGGCGGTTCAAAGATGCGGAGCTAGCGTCTGAATCTCGTAGGTGTATCCTATTCATTTGGTTGATGTCCAACTCACAATTCGCGTTCAGTCTCAGCGCTATTGAATTCCATGAGTATGTATCATGATACTATTCTGGCCAAAATCGTCCAAGCCGACCCGAAGTACCGACCCCTCATTCCTGCAACTCCGCACACCCGTTACACGCGCGCTTGGTGTGACCGAGATACTCAGTATCGGTGGATAGCCCGGACTTTGGAACTCCTCCGTGTCACCCAGCTTCTCATTGAGATGACTTTGCGCCGCAAGGTGTCTTCCCGCAGCAGATGGAGAGGTGTAGTATTCCTGGAGACTGTCAAGTTCGTAACATCTGACTTTATTGAAATTTTAATTGACTTACGGACATTCAGAGTGCTATTGCGTTTGTTTCTGCTTCGAAAAACCAAGCGGCCTTTACTGTCGCCACCCATACCAGAGCGCGACTTTGACCCGACAAGTCTGCCCGCACCAACTAATACTTCCTCTCACGCGATTGTTCCATCCTCATCCTCCTCTTCTCCGCCAGCAACGCCGGAACACTTGAGGAACAACCATGTCCCCCTGCCTACACATTCATTACTTGTGGTCCCACCTTTGGATCAGCCCGAAACTTCCGCAGAAGACTTCCTTCTTCCGAAAGCGCTCACAACATCCACCGTGAAGCCCTCCCTTTCTTTGGTGAACTCACTCGCGAGCCCTCTGCAATGGCTTTCAGAAATACTCTACATCATCCGGCCCCTAATATATGGTGAGTGTAGCGTCATTCTACAATAATAGTCACTCTGAACAAGCCTGCCCAGTCATCATGCTAGTTCGCGACAGAAAGTCGAATCGACCTTTGGTAACAGCCCTGGCCATCGAGTTCATTTCCCGAAGCTTGCGTCGCACACCGCCGCATTCTGCTTCCTTGGAACGAGCGGAATATGCCCGCAGAGATCGAGACATCTTGTGGTATCTACTAAGAGGTACAATCTGGGAATCCTTTACTCGGTACGTTTCTCGGTCGCTTCGTAGGTACTCAGCCACTGATCCTCACTTTACAGACCAAAAGTCGAAGCTCTGGCTGCGGCGGCGTCGAGAACTCCTGTGCTCGGCATATTCGGTGCACTCGTGCAAGACTGGGTACCATTGATCAACGAGTATTATTATTGTGAGTAAATGCGTTCATTTGCTCAGTGCTGTACCTGACTGGGGCGTAGATACTGCCACATGACATTCATTGTTCAAGTACTTAACTTCTATCTTGGTGTTTTTCCCGAACCACTGTCCCTCGAATTGTACTTTGCGAAACATAATGCCTGAACGAGTTCCCGCTATTGGAAATTCACAAACAGACCGCCGTCTACCAGAAGGGATGCACCAGTGACGTATCTTGCGAGGTCACTCGCAAGGAATACGACTGGTCCAGCGACATCTTCTGGAGCTAAGTGTACATCAGTCGCAACTCTTGCGGTGTTAGCTCACGCCCTACGACACTTACTTCCGAGCCTGCCTAGGACGGTCCTGTTTGTCATGTAGTTCCTTTTCGCCTCATCGGCAAGGTCTTCTTTGTTGATATCCGTCGCGATGGTACCTGGCAAGATGGCGTTTGCGCGGATTCCGTATTTCCCCAGAGCCACAGCGCAATTTTGCATGAGGGACAAGACAGCCGCCTTCGTGGGCGCATAGTGGCTAGGAAAGTGAGTGAATGACACTCAAACATGGACAGATTTGCATTACCACTGCATCCCTCCCCCAACCAAGGCAGAAATAGATGAAATGGCAATGATAGCACCTCCGCACGGTGTTTGACTTTTCATCTGGTTGGCAACAGCTGGCGGACCGTAAAACGCCAAGCTTATAGCCGATTGGAGCGTTGGCTTACCTTGGACTACGTAGAACGATCCGTCAAGGTTGACTTGCATGGTCCTCTCCCAAACGGCGTGTGGCATGGTAAGGAATTCGGCGAATGGGCATATTCCAGCGTTCGAGACCAAAACGTTGATCCTACCAAACTTGGCCACACCAGCTTCCACGATCTGTCCATATTTAGGACCCATGCTACTCCACGCAGAAATGGGTGCTCACCTTTGCTGATGTGGTGGGGTCTGCAATGTCGCCAGGAACAGCCTCTACTTGTATCTTCCAGGTGCTCTCGACTTCTGCCTTCAAGACAAGGATTTCTGAAGTTGTCTCGTCATCTCCGAAGTAGTGGAGAACCAGCCCTGCTGCTTGTTGACGGGCAAACTCCACCGCGCTGTACAGATAGTGTTGTCGAGATTTGCAAGACCCAGCGCAAGCGAAGACTTACCATGCACGACCAATTCCTCGAGATGCACCAGTGATACAAACGATCTTTTCAGCGGCGAGTGCCATTGAAAGAAAGGGAGTCGGTGGAATGCCAGCGTTTTGACGGCTTATTCTTAGCGCAAAAGATGAAGGCCCTGCATCTCTCGGACCGTTGGAGCGCTCAGCGCTCACCCATGACCAGAATCAATTCTGTGAGCACAAGTTCGGTAATGCTTCCGGAAGAGGTTTCCACATGCTCAGAGATTTGTATAAGAAACCCAGGTGGTGAACTTTTACCTGTGATTACGATTCAGCATTCGACACCGTTGGAATGGCCGCCAAGATGTAAGCCTTTGTTCGTTTTGTTGTTATAGCCTACCCACTGAACGAGATCAGTTACTATGACGCCGATGCAAACCTTGATCTTTTGAACGGGAAGCAGATTGTTTTTCTTGGGTGCAGTTTGTTACGATCTATGGGAATGTAATTGGAACTCATACCCTTGACGAGAAGGTTTGGCAACCAGGGATCAGCTCAGGCGGCCAACCTCCGAGATAGCGGTATCGCAAACGAAAACATTTTGATTGCCAACCGCGAGGATTCCTATGCAGAGCAAGCCAAGGCCCAAGGTTTCATCGTTGAGCACGATTTCGCCAAAGCAGCGGCGAAGGCAGATGGTGGGTGTTTCAGCTCTCAGAGTACTGGTTCCATCTCAAATAGCCCTCCATCCAGTGCTGTTGCTCTTGATACCGGATCAAGTTCAGCCTGGTGTTTTCAACACACATTTTGCGCCAAACCTCAAGGACAACGCCACGATCGTTATCGCGAGCGGTTATAATGTATTTTATAAACTCTTGAACTTCCGACAGGGGCAAGACGTGGTGATGGTTGCGCCCAGGTATGCTTGTCACATTCTTTTGGGCCCAAAAACGTTTTTAATGTGTTGCTGCGCAGGATGATTGGTTCATCCGTCCGGTCTTTATTTGTCCAACAGAAAGGGTTTCCGTGTTTTGTTTCCGTTGAACAGGAAGGAACAGGTCGTGGCCTTGAGATCGCATTGGCTGTTTCGAAAGCCATCGGAGCTACCAAGGCGGGGGCCATTGCTTGTTCTGCGAGAGACGAGACTGTCATGGATCTGTTCGCAGGTTGTTCGGTTTTTCTTCATTGTCGAGCATGTTGACCTTATTTCATATTCTAGAGCAAGCGCTATGGCCCAACATTATAATGATGTTCAGGTAGGTTTCAAGTTGTTTAGCTGATGACCTGGCCTGAGGCGAACCCCCAGAGAGGCGTTTAGTGTGTTAAAGGCAGCAGGTTGCTCGGACGAGGCCCTCTGTTATGAAATGTGGGTTTGACCTCCTATAGTGGGAATAAGGTGCTTAATGATTTCGGGTAGGTGGATGTCTAAGGAGCCTGCTGAAATCTTCGAGCGAGCCGCCGAGGATGGCTTTATTGCTCAGGTGAGAGATCGAAGCATCCTCTCGCGCAATATAATATATAGGCTGCGCAGCTGAAGCACCATTCGACGGTGTCGCAATATGGCCAACTCAATGGAGCGACGTCACTTGATGGACTAGCAATGAAATCACATTTCAAACACATTCTTGAGCAACAGGTACGCTGCCGCTGTCTTGCGTCCCTTTGCCGGTAATTGGTGACGAAGAACTACAGATCTTAAATGGCAAATTTTGTCGAGAGTTCTCAAAAATTGAAGCGGATCTGGAGAAAGAAGGCGATGATAATCCCCTGAATGCGCTATATAAAAAGGCGGAGCAGACTGAGCTTGCGTTGGCCGAAGCAAGAGTTCGGGAGAGATTGACTTTCCCAAAGTAGTCTTTTATTGAAAGTAGCTTGTGGTTGATTGCAATTGCTTGTCCCTGCTTGGCATCGCAACTGGGGGAGCAAATAACGCTCGCTGCAACTCTTCCTCAGTCAATGTCCATGACTTCCTCTGACTACAAAATGGACGTCGATAAATCACCTACATATAGATCGTATGTTCTCTTGTACTCTCAAACTATGGCGCACTCATGTCATTACGCACAGTTCTCGCAACCATTCTACTGACACACTTCGTACTGGGAAGTCCCACAGGTCACCCTCTCGGGAACGTGATAGGAAGGACCGACGTCGTGACAGAGCTGACCTGGACGACAGAAGAAGGCGCAGTCGCAGTCGTGACAAGGCCAGTGGAGGAAGCTACCGCGACAGAGACCGTGACAGAGACTACGACCGTTCAAGGGACCGACATAGGGACCGGGACAGAGACAGGGAACGTGACAAGGACCGACGACGAGAGCGGGATGGAGAGCGACATCGTAGTGACAGGCCTCGAGACCGGGGTGAAAGCCGACACAGTCATAGAGATCATCGTGATCGTGATAGGGAGGACCGCGACAGAGACCGAAGGCGGAAAAGAGGGGACGACGGTGAGGATGCGGATCAAGAAGAACCGGCCAAAAGAAAGCGCTCGAACGACTCCATTGATGATGGAGCTCCTCCCCCGCCACCTCCGACCTCCTTACCACCTCCCCCGCCTCGTGATAGCCCTCGTAGTGAGCCTAGAGACCGCTCTTATGATCGAAAAAATGGACGAAAGTCGTCCATCGATCCCCGAGATGAGTTTGATGACCCTCGACACCGTGGAGGAAAAGATGCTCCTCGGGGAAGTCGTCCGTTGGATGACGATATTCTGGATCGCCGAACGCGAAGCCCCTTGCCTCCTCCGATCAAGTAGGTCTCCACAGTAATTCAGACAAAATGTTTGCTGATAGACTTGTAGACGACCATCTCCGGTATATGAGCCACCTACTGATGACCCATATCAAGACGAACCAAAAGAAGATGACTCTGAAGCACGATCAGTTTTCGTTTCGCAACTCGCTGCAAGGTTGACGGCAAGGGATTTGGGATACTTCTTTGAAGAAAAACTTGGCGAAGGAACTGTCATGGATTCTCGAATCGTTACTGACCGGCTATCGCGCAGGTCAAAGGGGTGAGATGTTATGTTCGCCACTCTCAAGCTATCCTAACGGTATCCCCACAGCATTGGTTATGTGGAGTTCCGCTCTATCGACCTCGTGGAAAAAGCAATAGCGCTTAGTGGCACGGTTGTAATGGGTCTCCCTATCATGGTTCAACTGACCGAATCAGAAAGGAACAAACTTCATCCAGGAGATGGGTACGGTCTTCTTCTGTTTGATGTGTTTTTTCTCATCATTAGTCTAGAAATTTGAACCTCCCTCCTGGTGTCAGTGCACCCCACGGAGCCATGCAGTACGTTTGTGCTATTAACTACCTCCCTCTATCGTACTAACCTATCTTCAGACTCTACGTTGGGTCTTTGCATTTCAACCTCACGGAATCCGATATCAAGCAGGTTTTCGAACCCTTTGGGGAGTTGGAATTTGTAGATCTCCACAGGGATCCAATGACAGGACGTAGTAAAGGCTACGCTTTTGTCCAGTACGTCCAAACGTCGGGAGTCACCTATCCTTCTCATCTCGTCCTCCAGGTATAAACGGGCTGAAGACGCCCGCATGGCTCTGGAGCAAATGGAAGGCTTTGAGCTGGCTGGACGTACAGTAAGTTTTCATTTATTAGATGACACGATGAAATTTACGCATTGCTGCGACCAACGGATTCAGCTGCGCGTCAACACTGTCCACGAAAAGGGCACCGCGCGGTACACCCAACAAGACACACTCGACGAAGCTGGCGGTGAGGACATGTGATCGAATTCAAGATCAAACGATGCTTACGGCTCTTTGCCAGGCGGTAACTTGAACGCTGCATCTCGTCAAGCGCTAATGCAGAAACTTGCTAGAATCGAACCAGCATCTTCTAGGCCTGAACCTATGTATGTTTCGAGTTCGACATATCATGAACAGCACTCACGCCATGTTCAGTATGAAACCAACAATCACTCAAACTATGCAGTCAAGATCAGTGCTTCTCAAGAATATGTTTGATCCGGAGGAGTACGTTCTTGATGGTTTCTATCAGTTTGTGGTCCCCCCATTCTCATAACCACTGCAGAGAGACCGAACGCGACTGGGATAAGGAATTGGCTGAAGACGTCAAAGGGGAGTGCCAAGAAAAATATGGACCAGTCAACGCTATCAAAGTCGAAAAAGAGACTCAAGTAAGCCAACATCGATTGTATGAAAGCAACTTCTAACAGCTGACGACGCGAAGGGGGAAATCTACGTCAGATTTGACAGCGTAGATTCTGCTAAAAAGGCAGTTCAGGGACTCAATGGCCGTTGGTTTGGAGGAAAACAAGTCACCGCAACTTTCATTTCAGATGCTATCATGCAAGCTCACCAATGAGCGGGCCGTTCTTGGACCAAGCCATTGCCAAACGCAGCTCGTTGGATTCCTTCGTCTATTTCTTATTCTTTGGCATTTTCCCTTCTCATAGTTCTGTTGCGCAGATTCTAATTCTCATTTGGTGAACAGTATCCAACGAAGGCATGGAAACTGGTCACCTACTTCGACTCGTTGCGAGTCTGGTCATCGTCTATGCGTGAAATAACATTTCTTGACATTAGATTATTCAAAAAAAGCAAATAATACCTTGTTTGCCGTGCATCCCAAGGCCCGTCAACTACGCATTGGTGATTAAGTTGAACACCAGGGAGGTGTCGGCGCTCTTCGTCACTTGTCATTTAGTGCTCACGGGAGACAGCCAGATCTGCAACTACTAACATCCCATAGATTGCTCCAATGTCCAACGACTGTACGTCCTCAACTCTAAGCTGAATATTGACTATTACCACAAGATAATAAATAATACTATTCGATATATCTATTTCCCGAATCGCATCTCAGCGCTGCCAAACTCGTCAAGAGCCTCCCGGAAGCTGAGTTCATCAATAAGCGGTGTAGTGGCTGTGTTCCTTCCAGCTTCGAAGGTTTTAATCTGACTGGTGAAAAGGGGAAACGGTAAGAACACAAAAAAAGAGAGAAGGCTGGATTTACAATATCTCCGTCAATCGGATTTGCCATGGGGGGAATCCGTGCAGCTCCAAGCAATTGGACTCTGACAAAGTCATGTCTGTCACAGACTGGACAATCATAAAATCAGGATCTGAAAGCCCGTTGTCGCCTGGAGAGCACATCGTGAGTGCCGGTGGCTGAATATGAGGAACGGAAATTAGGCAAGGTACCTTCTAATAGGGCGTCTAGCCTGTCTATTGAAACTCCAGCCCTGTTTTGGGGCTTGGAAATTTTGCTGCTCCGCAGCCTGAAGGCAAGGCTGGAAGCAGCGGCAGCAATCGCTGGTTTCGAAGATGCCCTCGATGCGATGCATAGTGTGAGTGGCGCGGCGGCGGCGGTGGAGGTGGTGTCAGACGGCGTGTCACAAACTGTACGGAGCGCTAAATGAGAAATTCCGAACGACGGACATGAAGGACACACGTTTGGCGCGTCTTCTCCTCGCGACATTTCTCCGTTTCAATGGTTTATGCGGACGAAGTCGTTCTGGAACGTGAAATGTGACGACATTGTTTTGGTAGCACGCTCCGTCTTCCGGCGAAAGTGGTCGGGACTCTGAGTAGTCTGAGGGCGGTGGCGTGAGTGGATATTCAAGCTCTGAGTCGCTCGAAGGATCCGCGACGGGCTCTGTTGGTTGTGTGATCTGACTGCGAACTCCCTCCGAGTGCTCCAATAGTATGCCTGCAGGTTGGGTGAGAGTGCATCAAACTGGAACGTAACACCACTCGCACCGAACTCATCGTACACGGTCAGCTTTCCAATGCCTACATGTCTGCACCAATTCACAACCCGGCCAACGGCCTCGATCATCTGTTCTGTCAGAACATCCGACACCTTTTGGTTTGTAACGAGAGCAACAGCGAGATGTTTTGGCAACCGATTTCTTTTAGCAGTGAGAGGTTGAGGAGTCAATCGAATAGAATTGTTCCAATAGTTTGATAGTAAAAGAAAGAGAGAATAACAGAAATGGAGGACGCGTAGGATGAGTGAAGCGACGAGGGACATGAGATGGAAGTAGTAAGTGAGAATGTACGTGTTTGGTGAATTTGGGGTGAAGGAGTTGACCACGTGATACGCTAGATTACAACAACCCTGGCTCCTCCTGAATGCCCCGTTTGATCTTCAACAAGATATTCGTCTTCCAGTTATCTAACTTGGTAACTTGGTCAAACTCGAACACGGCCCCAGTAAATGCTTCTTGATCCCCCGCTTCAACAGCTGCGATTAGTGCCTGTACAAACTTAGCTTCACGTGTTGAAGGAAAGGTCGCATCTTGATTCTGGTACTTGAGCATGTTCCGCTTCGCAGTTACAGAGTCCTGTAGAGTACTGAATGAGAGTCGAAGATAAATTGATATACATAAGAGACTCACATTCATCGCCAACGCTGAGAGCGCAGCACGCAGCCAGTACTCCTTTACACTATATTTGGTCAAAGCGGATGAAAGGGAATGGTTGGCGACTTGTTCATAACGGGCGATTGCTTGGGTGTATTCCTCAAGGTCAGCATGAAGATCCGCGGCGTCCTTGTAACAAGCGTTGGCTGTGCTAAAGGTACACGTTAGTCAGGCAAGTTCCTTCAGTGACCGTCTCACTCACGCCGTTGCGTCCTCCTGCGCATACCAATCACCGGCCCTCTCATAGCTCTCACATGCTTTCCGGAGATCGTTAGATTCCTGTAAATATATTTGACCAATTTCCTTCTCTCTGTCCGCAGCCTGCCGAAATCGGCCTCCTTGCGTAAGGTGGACGATGGTCTGAGTCAATGCCTGGATGGCAACTGCACAGATATGAGCGATCCCTGCCTTCAAGTCAACATGCGATGACCTACGATCAGGATATCCTCGTTTATAGGCTTTCGCTGCATTCCACCAGGCGTTCGCAGCTTCGTTACCCTCCTTACAGTTTTCCCGACATTCAGCTTCCCGCGCGAATGCGTCACCTGCTTCTTTGAACAACTTCTCTAGCTTGAAGGAATTGGCCGCTTGTTGGTACAGGTCACCGGCCTCCTCGAACTTGGTGGACGATGAGGAGAACCAACCGCCAGATGAAGCGGCTTTCTTATCTGCCTTTTCAATGAGAATTTGAGCTGGAGACTTTGGGGCCATTTGTGGAAGAAGAGGAGTTAGTATTGTCGTAGTATGACTAAGCTACTCTCTGTCTTTTATTTGGTCGACTTGGCGGAGGCTGTCCGCCACCAGTGCTACTGTCCCGTACTGGTATCCCTTTACTACTCGATTTTGCATTGAAAGGCCGTGTCTTTTTCTCCTTTTGTCCTAGTTTTTTCTGCTTTTTATCAATCGCGCGCTTCACTGCACGCTTTCCGCCCTCCGCAGCAAGTGCTTCATATCGAGCGCGCGTCAACGCTTCCTTTTTGTCCCCTAATAGTGAATGAGTTAGTCGAGTGTACAGAAAACAATACATCTAATAACTTGCCTTCTTTCAGCCACCACCCTGATTTACCATCCTTCCGTTTCTTTCTCTCTTCCTCCGCAAGTTTCTGTAACGTTTCCCGCTCAATCTTATCCCGTTTCTCTTTGTTCACCACGCTTTCCATCCTCTTCACCGCTCGTTCTAGTCTCTCAACTTCCACTTCTCTCTCCTCTCGTAAATCCCGGGGCGAAGTCAAAACTAATTTTCGCGCCCGTTTGAGGTTTTCCCGCAGCGTACTCAATTCAGTCTTGTGAGCATCGAACAAGAAACCGTACTGCTGGTGAAACTTTTCGGGAGAAAACTCGCCCGTCACCGACAAGAATCGGGGATCTCTAGATTGCTGTAGTGTTGTTAGATACGACTAGAAGTTCTCTCAAAAATAATTCCATCTGACATACCAGGGTTTTCACTTCGACCACTTCCCGCCGTCGTGTCACCGGTCGCTTTGAGGTCACTTCCATTGGACTAGACGGATTGATTCAGTATAGACCCAGGGCAAGGGGAAGGAATGAGCATACGCGTGCTTGTTAGATCTTTTTACGCCCGGACGGGGTACGCGACTCCATTCTTCCCGTGGAGCATTCGCCTTCAATTTTGAGCTTTCAGCATGCGCATGTTGATCGTCCGAGCCGTCATCACTGGCACTGGCGTCATCCCCGTCATCACTGTCCGCTTGATACCGTTTTAAAACGTTCTGCGCTTTACGCAAAGCTCCGAGTGGCAAATCCGAAAGTCCTGGAGGCGTTTGATAAGCCCTAGATGATGAGATTGAGCGCAAGAGCCATACCCTCTCTGAGATCCTCCTACGAAAAACTAGTAAGCCTCCCAGGATGCATGAAGGACGGCGGGTTGACTTGCAATGTTCGGTGGTTCCGCTGCATCTCCAACCTCATCTTCGTCACCATCTTGCTCTTCCGAATCTTCATCGCTACGGTCCTCATCCAATTCGTCCTCGTCCACCCATTGCACAACTCTGGGTTTATCCGCGTCATCGCTTTCTTCGTCCTTTTCGACCTCCGAGCTCGAGGCAGAAGCGTTGCTTTCTTCCTCTAATTGTCGCTTGGGCTTCGGCATGTTTTAGCTGGAGTAGATGTTCAACCTCGTTCAAGGAGCCGAAAATGAAAATCAAGGATGACATAAAACGTGACATCAAATAAATAAGGGTGCCAAAAATAAAAATACGAGTACAAAAGTTGGTTTAAGTACAGAAAAAGAATAGTTCCTTCATGATATAGTCATAAGAAAAAGTTGGTATGTATGGGGGAGGTATCCGTGTGTCCTTCAATGATTGTCAATGATAACGTATCGTCCATTTTCCAACCGAACGTCCAACGAAATGCCCTCTGACGGGAGAGTATTTCTCCAAAGAGGAGTGAGTCCAAACCATGCCTTGACCTTGTAAATCCACCGTTGACCAGCGTTCCTACTGCTTGGGGGATCCTCAAGGAGAGCTTCCCAACGGTAAGTCGGCCGTGCTCGGATTGAAGCATTGTCATGGTCCGTTCCCCCACCTGTTCCAAGAGTGGAGGGCTTTCCCTGAGTCAATATATCTAGTTCCTCCATATCAAGTTCTTGGGTATTTTTTCCCAAATGAAACGCTATCGCCTAATAAAAGGTGTCAACACCAACTTTGGTCCAGTTGATATGAGACTCACTCGACTCGATCCCTTGAACGCTGCTTCATTGAGCCGTAGGTATAATTTGTTAAGAAAACCCGAGTGGAAAAAGTGCTTCCAGCGAGCAGGCTTTGCCAATAATCCGCGTTGTATCAAAAAACTCTCGAGAGCGGGCCGGGGAAGGGGAGTGTAGGCGATGGAAGTCGGGTAGTGGGGATCAAAATCAGCAGCGTGGAGGTCCAGGCCAGGGATCGTATCGTGATTTCGCCTCCATAAATCGTCCTTCAAAAGATGCCACGTTAGATGGGGCTACTGAAGAGTGGATTTTTGTACCCAAAATATGTACCACCACGTTGCAACTTCAGAGCGAGAAACATACGCCAGCCGATCGTAGGTAGCCTGAAGGACGTCCGAATTGCTCGTAATAACCGCCCGAACTCGCGGATCCCGTTCGTGTTCAATAGCGCTGATCCCCGCTCTGGACGGGTCGCGGGGGAGGTCGTATATATGAGCCATGAATCGGTAGGTCAGGACTTGGTCTTTCCAGCGCATAACTTCCTGCAAGTGTTTCCGGTAGCTGCTAAGGGTGTCTTCCAGTTCGTTGATTTTGGAGTCAATGACAGACCGGTTGAGATGTAAGAAATGAGACAAGGGGCTTGTAAGGTCGAAGTCCTCAGTGAGACCGATGTCTTCGGCAACCAGCTTCACCGACTTCGAGTATACGAGTTCGACATCAAACCCACTCCCGATTTGAATGCCGTTGTACATTGAGTGGCCCACCCTCTTGACGTTTAACACCGCCGAGTCAAAATGGACAGTACGTGTGGCGCTGTATCCTCTCCCCCCAAACCGGTATCGCGCTCCAGATGACTGCCCAATAAACTCAGCCGTCAATTCCAATCTAGCTGGTCATGAAATTACAGACCTTAACATGATCGTGCGGCCAGCTCACTTTCATACCATCTAAAGCCCGGATACATAACCGCACCTGCCGCCTACGACCTATACGCTGGCTTGAGTTCTGGGCAATATACTCTTCGAACTCGGAGAGTTCTCGAAGAACGGCCATCGGTCCCTCGTCATACCGGATGACCTACCAACTAGTTGTAAGCACCATGAAGCACAAAAACGGAAAGAACATACAAGAGTCGGTGGAAACGGTATCCACCAAGCGTTCCCAAAATAATGCGTACAACCTGGGAGTTGTGCAATACCAGGTCGTCTCCAATATGAATCTGGGCCGATGTAATGCTCTTGGATCTGCCGTTCTAATCTGCGAAAATGAGCTTGATCGGGACCGTAGATCAAAGCAACAGCTTTATGAAAACTGAGCGTCCCAACTTCTCGCAAAATCTACAACACCATGGGCATGAAGAGGTCTTTCTTCCCAGTCAGAAGCATGCTACACACCTTCAGATTCTCAACGTGTCGTTCCCCTGGAGTGCCACAAAACCCCAACAGGTAAGGAGGAAATTCGGAGTCTCGCGCTTCTGCGAAAACCATCCTCTGCTTCTCCGGGATTCTGCACGCTGGGTCGGTGAGAAAAAGCACGGTGATTGATTCTTGCCAAATTCGTCGTTTGGTATGTGGTGAAGATGCGGAAATGTCCATGCTTGTTCGAGTGAGGTCAAGACCAACCTCTCGCAAAACAAGACTCACTGCGGAGAAAAGATGTCGATGCCTTGAGACAAAGTAAGAATTATCCTAACGCAGAGAGCAGAGATACGCACTGAAGTCGATTCGCCGAGTGAGACCTAGTAGAAGAGTCAGGTCGAAGTCAGAAGAAAAGAATAGACGGCCTACGTTTGATGATGTGTTGCGTCACCGTAAGATTGATCAATAAAAAATCTACAAGGCGATGCAAACATCGTTACAGGTAGAGCTACAGGGCTCTTCGCGTACTCACAAATGGCAAGCCCATAAGTACATATGTATATCCTTGGGAGACTATCAGAGTGATGACGAAAAAGACTGGGAAATACATACGAATATAGTATATAGGTATCCAAGATTGCTTTTCCGGGCATATTGGCGGCCACGGCCAGAGCAACAAGGGCCGTCAATACATAATTGAGCCGTGAGGTCCATTCGCTCGCGTTGTTGACCGGATCCAGGAAGGGTGCGAAGATGCAATGGGCGATAAAGAATCCAATCGTAGACAACAAAAGAAGAACTTGGCGGACGACAGGTAGAGTCGTCCTTGAAAAGGAACGAAAAACGCAATTATTGGGGTCGATTATGGCAACGATAGCGAGGGTGCTTAATTTAGCAAAAAGGTATGTCGACTCATACATCCCCCAGTTACGGCGGAAAGCTGTAAATGACTGTGGGCGTCGAAAACTATTCAAGCGCAGCATAACTCACAACTGTATAAGAATGCAAAGGGGTTCTTGTCACGAGCGAGAACGCGGTGGTATTCTGCGTCCTTGTCAAAAGTGCTGCGTAACCGACCCAAATCCGTGTACTTGTCGATTTTAGGAGTGGAACCCCTGATTACACGTCGCAGCGACATTGGGAACCATATTGTTAGCTGGTGTGTATGGGAGAGGTAAGCGATGGGTTAAGAAGGATGAATGGTCTCTTACAAAGACGAAGACGATAGCCGAAAGAGATATCACAACAGGGGCGAAGTTGATTTGATTCTTTCGCATGGTTGTCGTCCAACAAAAGTTGAGAGGGTCTTTGAACTCGCTGGTTGGGCCTAGGGGAGCAACTACTGGGGGGAAGGAGGTGGCATTGATGTATGGATTGGGAACTATCCAGAGGTCCTGAGACCAAACAAGGACATGTACAGCCATTGTACTGAGCGGGAGGTACACCACTGTCAAGAGGAATGTAACGATGACGAGACCCCATTTTCTTTCTTCAACTGGCATGTGCTGAAGACCTTCAGTTTTGTTATAGCGGTCGTAGTGAAAGGTGGACCGATAGAAATAGTACAGTAAGCCAGTGGCAATCGCCATGAAACCCAGCAGAAAAGACAGGGATTGAACCAAAGTGGAAGCAAAATTGAGCGCTAGAACGTTAGGACTGATGGAGACATCCTATTCAGCTCCGAAATAGATCAACGAGTGGTGTAAAGACTGACATGGTCCCAAGAAACAGCTTTCTCCAAGATTCTCCAAGCTGTCGCCCGCCAACAGGTACTGTATAACATTGAAATGTTGTTTAGATAATCTGGAGAACGGGGTGTTTAACATTTCTCTCACCTATAGTGCTCAAGATCAGGGCAAATAGTTGCACGGTGTTGAAAACGCCTTGCAAGCTGTAGAACGAAGCGAGCGCGCTCGAGCCCTGCCATTAAGAGAGTGAAAATCAAGTCTGACGCTCAACGTGTGTCTACGTACGAGTATTCCGAGTACGAAATTCACCGCGGAACCAAATATGCCGGCCCTTGTGCGCCACCTTGGAGTGATTTGAGCGTTGGCCTCGAGATCGTCAATAGTATGACCGGATAGGGCGAGCTCATTCATTGGGGAGAACATAGTGGGTGCTTTCACTTTTCCTGTCCTGTCAAGGAAGGGGGGTGGCCCAGTTGAGGCAAGCAAACGGTCCAGCTTTGGTAAATGAAGCGGAGCGGCATTCCGAGCGAACACCTCAACTGCTGGTATCGGGATATGAGACCTGTGAGCCTCTTTGCGAATCAATTTCGTGGTAGAGGATGTCTCGGCTGAGGCTTCATAACTTGTGTTGATGCTTGGAGTGGAGTTGATGGCCTCGGTGATATCAAGGGTGTAGGACTCGG
Organism: Macrocystidia cucumis; assembly: GCA_001179725.1. NCBI lineage: Eukaryota > Fungi > Basidiomycota > Agaricomycetes > Agaricales > Macrocystidiaceae > Macrocystidia > Macrocystidia cucumis. The sequence continues at coordinate 12,628 of CEMH01202740.1, read as the reverse complement.
AAACGGTTGGTGGAATGGGAACTATAGGTACCGTCAGGACCTGGGGTAGACTTGATGGTGGTGGTATGTTCTCCTCTCTCTGAATCGCGTTCCGATGAATGAACCGGGCGGGTGAAGGGGGTGGAAGTGCTGTTCCGCCTCCATTTGGAATCGCTGGAGGAGATAAAACGGATTGTTTTCTGGATGGAGAGGAGTGAACTTCATAGAGTCCGATGAGTTCTTTGACTGGCATTAGATATCATGAGGGCAAGCTGGGATCGTAAGGACGTTGGCGTGAGTGTTCTTTGACAAAGGTCGCACACTGCTGAACGCGTCCTAATTAGGTAATA
>CEMH01202740.1:238-11291 GCA_001179725.1 Macrocystidia cucumis | reverse complement strand
TCAACTCCTACTGCTAATGCGGCTGGCGTAACCCCAACCCTTGATGCTGGAGGGGCCTTGCACGGCGTCCTTGAGCTGCACGCAGGTACGCAGTAACAACCATCTAATAACACAACCAACCTCGTTCTTTAGGGAACTATCCAATGCTGGATTTACAGCAGAAACATACGGGTTTGATCACCAACAAGTCGATAGCTCAAAGAGTAAGAGCGACAGTGATTTCGTATTATCCTGAACGTGGCGCTGGAGGGACAGATGAAGCTCTTATCGACGCTGGTGCCATCGCTTTTAGCAAAGATTCAGGACCTTCTGGGCATTACGGAGAAGTGATTGGCACAGAATGGAGACTTGGAAGGATATCCCAAGAACATGGTATTTTGACGCGGTCCACGCCAGTCCCAGTCAGTGAGCAGTTGAAGATTGGTCATGTCATCGAGATCATTGGGCAACATGCGTGTCTCATAGCCGCTGTGAGTCCTAAAGCTTGATGGTTTCTAGACCCCGAGTTTACTCCGGCGATCTAGGCTCATCCGTGGTATTACATTGTGGACGCCGAGGTCGAGGATGGCAAGAAGATAGTGGATGTATGGGTGCCATGGAAGGGGTGGTGAAATTACATAATAAGATATGAGTTTGTTTACTGTTAGCATTAGCATCCGTTCCTGGAATCTTATGAACGTTTCTCTCCGTCGGTCATTAACGGTGCACAGCACCACCATCTATCACCTTTGACAATGCCTGCCAACGACTATGAAGCAGACGCAACTGAACTGCTTGAGACTTACGGTATGTATACTTCATTCAACCCATAAGTCTTCTCTCATTGCCAACTAGATTTTCTCATGAAATACATCGTCATTGGTTCGCAATTTTACCCCGCTTGGGTTGAAACAAACGCTAATATTCCCCATAGGAGAAGCTGGCACGGGGAAATCTTGTCTTTTACACCATTTTTCACATAACTCTTGTCAGTATTCCTGGCTTGATGCTTCCCCTTGCTGACTCTCCCCAGTCAAGGACCATTCTCAACATACGATTGGGGTGGAATTTTCGAGTCGCACTGTAAGGTTGGGGGAAAAGCGTATCAAACTGCAGGTCTGTCGAACAGACAATCAGAACCACCGTGTGATGACTGACTCCACTTGTGTAGTTATGGGACACGGCAGGTCAGGAACGATTCCGGTGCGAGCGTCAGTTCCCAAAGTTATAGCAACGATGTCTTACATACCTTTTTTAAAAGCTCTGTGACTCGCAGCTATTATCGAGGAGCGGCGGGTGCTATTCTAGTGTACGATATCACAAAGTTTGTTCATCTCTCTTTCCTTGAAGGCAGTGCGTTGACTTAGGGTAGTCGTGACTCTTTTATCAATCTCTCGCGCTGGCTTGCAGATGCGAGAGCGCTAGCCAGCCCTCATCTCGTTGTCGTTCTCGTTGGGAACAAATGTGATCGGGAGGAGGACCGACAAGTGGAGTGGATTGAAGCGAGTAGATGGGCGGCGGAGCATGGTGAGTTGGCAATACGCTGTTGCGACTCGGGCTGACATCCCTTAACTAGATGTCCATTTTCTGGAAGCATCCTCGCTAACTGGTGATAACGTCGAAGCTCCGTTTCTCTTAGCTGCACGTGCAATTCTCCTTTCCATCGAGTCAGGCGTCCTTGATCCCGAGAAGGCTGGAAGTGGTGTCAGTTACGGTGACAGAGCCCTGCGAAGAGTTAATAGCTCTAGCCGATTAAGTTTCGGCAGCCTCAGTGGCACACGCCGAAAGGGGACCGTAAAACTGAAGTTGAAAGACTGGGTCCCTGGGAACAGATGCTGTTAGGGCTCCACACTTCAACCGTAAGTGCCAATCTTTTGAGTGTATAGCCGTGTCCTGAGCAAGCATTTTCGTTCAGCCCTCCCATCGTATGCTCCACCGGTTTCGGCTTTTCCATTTCGCAATCATCACCGTCCCTCGCTTATACCTGCATCTTCTCACTCCATCTAGTAACCTCATCGTTTACTCTCACCACACGGCTATGTCAGTTTAGATCGTTGTAATACACAGTCTCGCACTCTAATACTTATTGGCTCCCCGATTATACAGTCTTTTGCATGGTGCACGCCACCATGTGACGATTGCGCCATATGGGGCGATTTTCGTATTTCTATCTTTAAAGTGGGAAAGCCGAGACTTGACCCTTTAGGCGATAACGTCTTCGCTTGAGATTCCATCGATAACCGACAAGCAATGCGGGGCTGGTCACCACAATTCTGCCGTTTCAAATGATAGCGCCTTCTCATCATGCGTGGCATCAAATGACCCGGGATGCGCAAGCGAAAAGTTCTTTGCTCTCGAGAATCTCCCGCTCACACGATTTCTGAGCACATAGTGCGCAGCCCATGGGATCACCGAACTCGACCACCTGCCGGTTTCCGTCTTCTCGAATTCGTATGGTTTCTCTATATCAACCTCTCTATTCCCCATCTCTCTTTCCCCCGCTTCATATCGAGCCCAGCCGTGCTGCTCTTGACCGTCTTCGGATCCCAGTAGACTATTTCCCCATCGATTATAGGCTGTCTTCCGTTTACGTCGGCTATCTCCACCAGTCAGACGCTAATCACGTCTGTGATAAACGGCCAGCTGAAGTGCTTTACTATCATCGCCGCCCATTGATCTTGTGGCGCACAGACACGACTCAGACCCGTCACACCGCGCCATAAGGGCCGAACCAGCTGCGCACACGAATCGATAGCCATTCATCTACTTTATTCCAGGGTCAACACCCAGGCCTTCAATACATTTTCGTTCAGAGTTTCTGTGCATCGAGGCGACCTTATCTTTCCCTCGACCACCACTCCCTACTTCTTTGGTTCGTCGAGTAGCACCCAGACATCCCGGCTTCATGGCGACAACGGACGTTAAGCCCTTGCCAGGCAATGACAATCCGGCGCCCGGCCCTACTCAACCCACCTCTACATTACCAAAACCCTCTATCGATACTAACGCCCCAAAACCTCCAAATAATACTGCTGCACCCACCACCACGAAGGCTTCTACAACCTCAGGTACCACCTCCACTGCTTCGACGCCGATTCTTTCGTCGTCATCCGCGCACACAACCTTACCCTCGCATTTTGATTCACCAGCCCCAGTTGTAGCCCCTCCTGAGACGACAACCCACAAGCCAACGACATCGTTGAATACGACGACCGCTCAACCCCCACAGTCCAGCACAAATACTGAGAAGGCAACAGACAAGGCGCCTGTGGTTCCCGTAGTGTGTACGTCACTTTGCGTCCATGGTCTGACCTATGCTAAGTTCAAGTAGCATCCACGACAAAGCCTGCTTCGTCTGGTGCTCCTAGTGCCTCCCAGTCGAAAACGACTTCTCAGCAGACAAGCACCACCGCTGGAGTGAATAAAGTCGCAAATCCAATCACCTCACCCATCGTATCGTCTGTCCCATCCACCAGCTCGACTTCATCTACAACAACACCCATTATCTCCGAGTCCGGACTTGCTTCCACTGATTCGGGGTAAGATCTGATTTCCCATCTCCACGAAGTGGAGCTTTTGACAGCAACTTTACCGACTCTAATCCGTGTTCTTTGTTTTGCCTAGATTCTTGCAGAATAGGAAGGCCGTCGCCGGAGTTTTCGTGGTCGTTGGTCTGGTTGCGCTGCTTCTAGTGGTCATCTTGGCTTTGATTTTCCGAAGCAAACGCCGCGCAGCGAGACGTTTGGCCCAAGCCCAAGCCTCCGAAGGCCGAATCCCATCATCATTCAACGTCAACCCATTCGAAGACCCTCCCGATTCTCCGTCAATGCAGGCGGTGCATGAGTGGGACCGAACACTGTGGAGTCAAAGAGAGCGTAGCAACAACTTCCAATACCAGCCGGCTGTTGGCATGTCGGAGAAATCTCGGGATTTGATGGACACGCCGGATTTCGCGTTGGACACTTCAGGTCATCAAAAACTCCAAGGGGGAGGTTTAGGAGGAATGACAACAGCGGCCATAGGGAAGGTTCCACCAAGTCCATTCAGCGATGCACATGAGTACCGCGCTGTCCCGATGGCGATCGGATTCTTGCCTGAACACATGTCACGGTCTCAGCCTTCCCTTGCCCAGTCCAGTCCTTCCATCTACCCTGTCAGCCTACCAGGAGGCCAAGAGGAAGGCGAAGAAGCAGAGGAAGAAGATGATCGGATTTTCCAACGTCAACCAGCACGAGTTGGTGCTACTAGCTCTGCTCCGATTAGCTATCCATTCCCCACGGTCCCAGTTGCGGCGTATGTTGTCGAAGCCCCGCCGCGACCGCCCCGGTCGCAGCTTCGACATCTTAATACGGCACGCCGGAACGGCCCCGACGGCGCGCTCTTACCGACACCACCTGCATCATCTGTTTCATCACATGGAGATGGCAACGAGCACAGTCAGGTTTGGGATACGGCAAGTTCGCCGGGTGTTGGACGAGGAGATCAGTCGCCTCACGTTTCCGCTGGTGCTGCTGGTGCTGGTGCTCCTGTTTTGACCCGACATCCGTCTTTGAAGGAACGACAAGAGCAGATACAGACACGGAGAACCCTGCTAGATGTGCGTTACCCTTTGTTTCCTCCCTTCACCGCGCCACGGGCAGAAGGGGGTTTGGAACTCACGATCCCATCACTGACCTTTTCTTATAGGTTCGTCCCCGTGCCAGTCGTGATAGTATGGAGATTTCCCCTTACTCATGACCTTCGATGTACGATGTACTTACTACCCCAACCTTACAACAAAAATCAAATCTGAATTGTATCATGTTTTTTCAAAACCTACAACTTGAAAGTACCACAAGGGCGCATATATGGCTATCGAGGCTTGAACCAAATTCTCGACTGAGGAAGTAACGGCGCCCCACTACCACCGCCAGAAGCGTCAGCGACAACCTGTCCTTCTCCGTCGACCAATCTGTCGCTGTCAGTTGCAAATCCGTAACTCTGCACAGGTGCCAAAAAAAAAAAAAAGTAAAAAGCAAAGCTCTATTTTCAGTAATGGCCCCCCCAAAAATAGTTGGCTCCCCCGATTGAGGCCCAGGGGGGCGGATCAGGACTCACGTTTGCAGCATTGTAAACAACGTTCTCGTATCCCCCCTGTGGCGACGTCGTTGCCGTTGCGTCCTTGACCAATATGCAATCATATCCGCGGAAGTATGCATCTGTCAATGTCCCAAGAACGCACTGTTCGAAACCAGTCAAAAATCCCACTTTTCTCGTTATATATATATATTCAGGGGGCCTTGATACTAACCTGGTCTGCGTTGACACCGGCGAACAAGAGGGTTTGAATTCCATTCTCTTGCAAAAAGAGGTCTAGGGCAGATTGATAGCCCCATAAACCGCTCATCCTATTATGCCACATAACGACCCAATCACAAAAAGCTTCTTTATCAGCGCACGGAAGTCGACACCTACACCAAAAATATGATAACGATTAAATTTTTTTGGGCGACTTGCCTATTTTTATGAATCCAAACATCCGTTCCTGCCTCCTTTCCTTTCAAATACTCATCTTGAAGAGGACCATACAATGCCGAATTGTATTCGTCGCGCATGAGAAGTCTTCCAAACTGTCCTGGAAGCTCAGCGCCAAAGCCGCCTTTCCCGCCTTTCATGAAACCCCGAACGAGGCTGGGCGGGATCGTCTTGAGCTCAGAGTCCGTCAATCCCCAATTTCTGTTTTTGTCGAAAGAAAAAGCGTCAAGAAAAAGCCTTATTTTTTTCGTGAACTCTTTGAGATATCCTCACACCCAGAGAACCTTTGATCCCCAGGACCTGACGACTGGAAGGATCTTGAGCAACGGGTCGACGCATTTCAACCCAGTTTCATGATTCCTCAATTCGGGGTGTAAGAAGAAGCTTTGCGAGAAATGGAAATAAAATAAAATAAAAATTGATCAGCCCAAACGACCTCTTCCAAACGTCAAACTAGACGACGAAGCGGATCAAAACGAACTTTTGCATGTCGATGACAACGAGAGCGGTGGATTGCTTCTCCACGCGGATCGTTCGGCCTACATCGACGGTGAACTGAGCTTGAGACGATTGGAGTGAGGGTGCAGCTGATTGCTCTGCAGAAGCCCCTGAAAGGTGGTGAGAACGCGAGAGGTCCACTAAGCCAGATGGATATTCGACCCAAAACGATGCTGCGTTTCCGTACTCAGTAGGCTCAGATACAAACGGGCGAGTGGCCATGCCTAGGATAGGAGTATCGTGGAGTGGGGGAGAGGTGGGAGTGGCCATCAATAATGGGGTTTTCCGCTGGCCAACTTTCTACATTTCAATGAGAGCTCGTATTCCACGCTTGTTGACACCCTCGAGCTTGACACGGTCCGCGATAGCAATAATATCACATAGCCGGCTCCCGTTCGTCTCTCAAGATGGTCCACGAGACCAGGTGGGTAGATGGGGATGGCATTTCGTGGGAGAGGCAGTTGGGAATGTGAGTAAGTTACAATTAATGAAGTACGAGACAGAATATGGCGTCGTAACAAGGTCCATGTGGGATGTCGATGCTGGTGATGTCTGTCCATAAATGAAGAGTGAGTGTCCAAGGTTCCAGCCATCAAATATCTAGCAACTAAGTAATTTTACGAGCAACGACTCGGAGGTTTCAAGAAGTGTGTGAGAGTTGGCTCCCAGCATCTGGTAAGTTTCGAACCTGGGTGGATGTCAACCAAAGGGAGCGATGTCAGAGGGCAGTTACTCACCCCAAGAACGGGTCGGGAGTAATCCTCCTCATCTCGCAAGTCGACCGAAGCATTCTCGAGTCCTTCACTCATCCTTTGACGCAAGGCTGGGTCCAATCGTTCATCCCCTGGAGGGGGGCTGTCAGTAGAATAAAACGAGGAAATAGATTGCTGCAGTGGGGGCCTCGCCGCACGAAAGGGATCTGCAGAAGCGTTCAGTTGTGGAATGGAGGTCGCAGCCGTCTCCGAAAGCCGCCTGGGGTGCCGAGGGGGTGAGGGTGGATTCGCCGCTTGGTATGCTTGAAGCAGGGGTTCGTAGCTGCCTGCGCTGTGAGAAGCTGAGTGGCTAATGTGATGATCATGGGCGACGCCACTTCCGCTTCCGCTAGCGACACGGTCTCGGTAGGGGCCATTAAAGAATGCAACGGGAGGTGCAGTGGTGGTGGCATTGGGGGGAGTGCTGGTGTAGCCTTGCAACATATGATCTGCATAGGGGTTGAAGCCGTCAAAGCGCTCGAAGTCGTCATGCGGTGGGTTATCAAGATAAGTCGACGTGCGGGCGCCGCTTGGGACAGAACTAGACGTGCCGATGGCGAAGGCCGAGCTAGATCGTCTGGCCATTTCGTGATCGGGGGAAAGTCGCGTTTGCCTTGACATGTTTGTTGTTCTAGGACTGATATCGTCCTCGTCATCCAACGGAGCGCGGTGGAAGCCTGCTGCCAACGTTGCGGATACTGCGGTGTCGTGTTCGAGCTTGCGTCTTCTACGGCGACGGTAGAAAGCATATATTATCCAAAGGGTGATGGCTAGGCATGTTATGCCGACAATGACAAAAACGGCGGTGACTGCGCCAGTGTTACGAAAGAAGCTGTTGGTATCAAATTCAGTGTTCAATTTTGGAGATGTTGTGGTGATAAGACTGACGAAGAAGCACGGGATGAGTTATTATCTGGACTGAGGGTGGGATTTGGTTCAGAATGAGTGATGGTTTGGACAGTGCCATTGCTGGCCGTTATGGTTTGAAGGGAGATGGAAACAGCATGAGAGGTCGTGGTTATCGTTTGTCCGTTGTTGTTAGTAGTGGTAATGATGATGGTTAGCGGGCCGCTTGTGCTAAGCGAAGATGTTAGTATAGTTTTTTTGGGAGAAAGAAACTCGGCATACAGAGGGGGGGTTATCGAAGACGAAGTCGACGTGACAGGGGGAGTAGCAGAAGAAGAGGAGGGAGTGGTTGTAGTTGTAGTTGTGGGTGGAGGGATCGAGGTTGAGGAGGAGGAAGAAGTGGTAGAGGAGGAAGTTGAGGACGAAGGAATTGAGGACGAAGACGAAGATGAAGATGAAGATGAAGATGAAGCTGAAGTAGTTGAACTTGAGGTCGAGGATGTAGATTCAGACGTAGGTGAAGATTCAGAGGACGAAGACAGTGTAGCCGAAGTAGAGGACATTGAGGTCGTGATGAAGGTGGAGGTTGATATTGTGCTGAAAGAAGATGAAGACGGGGCGGCGGAGGAGGAAGAGGGGGAGGAAGAGGAAGAGGAAGAGGAGGAAGGGAGGGTAGTGGAGAGAGTGAGGGAGAGAACGGAAGAGGATGTTGAGAGAAATGATGAAGAAGAGGAAAAGGATGAAGACATGATGATAGAGGATGGAGTCGACCCCCTCGCACACTTTTTGTATTATCACTTTGACAACCTCGTAACTATTCGGTTCAACGTCCAACTTCCAACTTTCAATATCACTTTTTTTCTTTTTCTTTTGAATTTCTTTTGAATTTCTTTTGAATTAATTTTCGTATTTTGAAATGACGTCAATTCATCCTCATAGTCAATTATCTTATCTAAGCAGATCATTTCGCACCCCTTAATTAACAGCGCCCACTCATAAACATCAGATGACTCAGCTTCTCTCCTCCAGAGTCCACACACATGAACCTCCTTGACAATCAGCTCCTCCAAGGCCAACAGAAAAAAAAGTACAACGATGAAATAGATTTAGAGCAGCAGCAGCTTATTCCGCAGTACTCAGAAGCACCGCCTCCTCCCTTTGAAGAGAACACCGCCGGTGGTTCAGGTCAAAACAATGATCTGACAGCAGTCCAGCCCTATGCTGATGAACCGCAACTTGACCAAGCCGACAACCTCCCTCCGCCACCCGAATTTAGCTTCTATAATGCTGAACAGTTCAGAGTTGGTTTGAACAACATTGTCTCCCACGATCCTCATCTCAACACCGACGGTCAGTCAATATGTTTTCTCATTTCGTCTTCTCATTTGGTGTCCAGGCGAAGCTCTCTATCGTTTCCTTCTTGACAAAGCGACCAAAATTCCCAGATGTCTTTTACATTGTCGCGGCACCCACCAGGAAACCCGAACTCGTTGGGTCTCTCGCCGTGGCTCAGACGGTCGTAATCATAGCCACGCCGAGACCCACCAGGAAACAGTCGTTGATTTCGACTTTTATATCGACATCTCTGAACAGATATACCCTTACGGTAAACTTTGGTCCGTAGCCGACTCTGAACCTTCCTACCGCGGCAAAATGGTGCGTGAAATCGACGACGAGGCTGGAAATCGCCGCGATGCCACCAAGAAGGAAATAAGTGATCACAAAATGTGGCTCGAAACTCGCAATACCGCGGGCTACGCCCCATGGACGCTCCAGTCGTCTCTTTGGTCAGAGTACCGCAATCAACCTCATGTCATGAGATCCTCCAAGTCTCTACGTCAATGGGCGGACGAATACTGTGCGAGTCCCAAATATCTCAAAGAGTTTATGTTCGAAAAGGTGAGCCACTTTGAGCGCCTTTGTAAATTTGTTTCTCATCTGTTGTCCAGGTCGTCCACGGTTGGGATTTCATGTCTCTCGAGCACTCCGTCCGCGACATCATCGCTCGAACCGGATATCCAGGAGAGTTTGAAGTGAAATTCAGCTTGGACAACAACAAGATCTACGTACGGCCTGACAACCGTCTGTCGCGCATGTTGTCCAACAAGTGGCTCAAATTTCTGTCCATCATTCTCTTCATCTTCCCCTTCATCTGGCTTTTCAAACGATTCCATTCGCGTGGTGGCGGCCGCTGGGAAGTCGGTGGGGCGGCTTTCAAACTTAATTCTGGCCACCAACCAGAACAACCTATGCCAGCGGCTGCGCCTCCTCTTGTCGAATTGGCGTCCGGTGACACCAGCAAACGGGACGCCAAGGTTGACGTGAACGCGGATGCTCTTCAAAGCCAAAGTCAGGCAGGGACTTCCAGCACGCAAGACACCCCGCAACAGCGTTATGAATACGGGTCGACGGCCAACGCTTGGTATTCAGCTTGGAAACCGACCATCGTTCTTTCTGTTGACGGTCGTCTTAAAACTTCTCGGCCGCTTATTTACCCGAGGCATAATTTGTCGGTGGGGTTTAATCCGCGAGTTTGATGGGAGATTTTATCACGAGGAGAGGAGAGGGGTGCCGGTGAAGGCTCAATGTTGTGTGTGAGGTATCCAATATTTATGGACCTATGTAGTGCTGACCACCACGACTCATTATTCATCATGGAATTTTTATTGCAGGAAAGGGATATCAACATTTATTCGCTGTTGCTCCGAGTTAAAGCTGTTTGAGGTTCGACACGAGGAGTGAGGGGATCGAGGGTTTGGTCCGAATGCTATGCTATGGCGTCCACGCGTGCACCCTCGTTTGATGGATTGGAAAAGACTTGAGGCCTGAGGTAACCGCTCTCTCATGTGCTCGGAGTAGTCCACAGAAGGTAATTGCGCAGTTGATTGGCAAAACGCAACCGCGTGGGGGGGTTGACGACACGAAGACTGAAAAGAGGTTGAAAGCTGTAGAGTTGTTTCGAAAAGTTTGAGTGATCGTGATGCATGAGGGACCATCATCACCAGGCGTGTTCTTTCTTGTTCTACTTTTCGGCGCTGGGTACCGTGAATCACTAGGAACGCAAACGCGATGCATGTCGGGGTCGGCGTAGACCACTTGGCGCGGGACCGGGCGCGTTCCCTGGTCCTTCTCTTCTCTTCTCTTCTACCTACATAGATTTACTTTTATTTTTATTTTTATACCACCCCCCCTTTCACCGCTAATTCTATTACCCCACGACACAACAATTAAAGACACTTCCCAACCACGCGGTACTTGGTTTTTCTTCTTTCCTTTTCCTTTTCCGATTCAAACTTGAAACCCCCCCCCCAAATAATAATAGTAATAATAATAATAATAAGGTATCGTATGGACGTGCTATTTATTTTATTTTATTGAGTTGTTTTGTTCTCCATGGGCCCGCCGGCGTCTCATACCAAAATGTACTTTATACGTAAGTACTCTTCGTGGAACCAAGGAAGGAG
>CEMH01202739.1:0-21882 GCA_001179725.1 Macrocystidia cucumis | reverse complement strand
TGACTGCGTCGAGATCTTTGGTTGTGACGGAGGGTTGTTCTCTATGAGAATCGTTGTGCTAACCTTGTTTTTTCCCCAAAAAATGCACCATCTTATCTTGAAATTCAGGAGACGAGGCAAGAGGAGTGACGTAACGTACCATAGAATGGGATCGAATGAATGCGACAGTAACACCAGACCAACTCAAGATAAATCTCTTCTCCTACGCAATTTGCGACCTGAGGAAAAACTGAAGCAAAGTGAAGACCATGTTGATTTTGAAGGGCAGATACAACCGTAGATAATGAGAGAAAGACTGGTGTGGGGTGTTCGAAGGAGAAGAAAGATAGATGCGAATTTGTGGAAGGAACGGTAAGGGGCGTGCATAGTCTGGGCGGTGGTAGAGATGCTAAAGCAGCAGCGTGTAACACCCAAATTTCAAAAAGAGGGAGATCGGAAAAGTCTCCAACCAAGGGGTTCCTAAATGATAAATAGGCGTGTTGAAAAGGGATAAAGAGGTTAGAATAAATGTCTTGATGCATTGGAAAGTGCAAGGGGGTCACGAAATGGTAATCCGTCCGCGGTCAAGGATGCAATGCATCCAGAAGATAGGAAGGGCTGGAAAGGAGAGGTTACTACATGATCGTGCAGCAACATGATCCCTTTTCTTCCTTTTGCTCCATCTCAAACAAATGGACGTGCCCATTCGTGCTCGAAGCCATCTTTTCGTTTGTTGGCGCGTAATGCGAGAACGGCAGTGGCGAGTCGGGTGGTTGAGGTCTGCCGTAGCTCGGCGTTGTGGTCGGCAGGGTGATCTCCTGGTAAGGACTTGCTACGACAGTAGTTGCCTCCGAAGCATGCTGAGGTAGGTCTTCTGTTTCTTCTTGAATGTGGCTGATAGGGCGGCCAAATTCGTCTGGTAAGGTATCGTCATGGTCCCGTATCGGTCGGGCCTTATATCCGAAGGTGCCGGGTGCCTAGAGAGAGTGAGTCAGCGAAGAACGTCAAAGAAGTAGAAAACGAAATCGTGTACAGGTTCAACGACACCATTCGGTTTTGTGGGCCGAGGATTGCCATCCGCTTGTTGATACTGGCTGTCAAGCCCCTTTTTTCGTGCTACCACAGGTAAGACAACCTAATTCGGTCCAAATCATTGAGCACATTCAAGACAGAGACATGGCATCTTTAGAGCTAAAAGGAGAACACGAACCTCATCCCAGTTTCCTTTCGTTATTGGTTGAGTCCACGATGGAATCGCATACTCCATTCCGCCTTCCTCTCCTTCTGGCGCGGGATAGTGGGCAACACTTCTCCGGTTCTTTTCGTCATCCCTTTCCTTCTTGGAGGCCTCGAGTTTCGCGCGGTTTGCTTTAGAAACCACAGTGCGCGATTTCTTGGATGCAGGAGACGCGGCGCGTTTCTGAGCTTGGGATGAAACTGTCTTGGCTTTTTGAGGAGGTACTGGGGTTTGCTGTTGCTGCTGTGGGGGTTGCTTTGACGAAGAAGGGATAGGGGGGTCGCTTGCACCGCGCTGCATGGGTGGTGTAGGCGAGGGTATTCGTGTTGATGTATCTGACGATCTGCGCTGCGACGGGCCTGGTATTCGCGTGGGTGGCAGGTTTTGTGAGCGTAACGTGGGGATGTTCGAGGGCGTTGGTGTGACGCTGCGCCCATCAGATGTTTGTTGGGTCTCGGATGACGGGGCCTCGACTACATCCCTCCAGTCAGATTCCTGATACCTGGCTGTGTCATCCTGTTCCAAGTTGGACCCCGCGTCAGAACTCTCGCCATCCAAGTCCGTCAAGGGACTCTCGTCCAGCACCAGCCCGACGTTTTTCACGCCCTCCTCGTCAAGATAGAGACTAGTCCGCTCTCTCTCCTTTGCTCCAAAGCCCGCAACGCTTTCTGCGCGTTTCCGCCTGCGGCGAACCTCGTCGACAACATTTGGAACGTGGCCTCTGCCATTGGGATCCTTTGATTTGATGGTATGACCGTAATTGGCGATGTCCAACATTTCTGCTCGTTTACCCATTCCGAATTCGCCGATGACGCTATCACGAGGGACTGCACCGCGGTTCCAGTGTTGGAAAAGACGCTCTTCAAAGTCGTTTGATACTCGGGGGGCGTCGTCAAGGTCTGAATGGTCGAGTGGAATGTCTGATTCGAATTGTGGTGTCATGAATTGACTAGGTTTGAAAGGGGCCTGTTCGTTCAACAAACCGGAACCTCGTCGACTGGAGCCAGACACGGTTGAGCGAGAGCCGTTTACATGAGGAGTTTCGTGATAGTAGACTGTGTGGAAGTCAGGTGACTGTGATAATTCCGAAGAGGGGTGAAAGAGCGGCGAAGGAGGTGAGGGAAGATAACCGTTTGTGGAGTAGGTGAGGGGGCCAGAGTGACCGTGACTGGAAGTGCTCCCACCATTGACGCGGGAGGCTTTAGGTATTCTAGTTGGCTTTACTTCTGAGTGTCGAGATGACATGATACGCGATGATGAGCTTGAAGAAGACTGGTGAGAGGTTTTAGCGGGTTTTGGGCGTGGTGAACCATTTGAGATGACCGGGGGTAAGGATAAGTCAGGGATGTACGGCTGAGAATAAGTTCGAGAGCGCTTTGCTGGTGGATGGTTTGAAGAACGCTTTGTGCGAGATTGATGAGGAGGGATATCCGGGGTGTGTGGGAGGTACTGAGGTGCCTTTGAGTCTGCAAACGCTGAGAAGGAAAGTGGCTCATCCGAGGCCAACGACGCTGCTGACATTCGTTTCGCCAATGTTCTGCTCTCGCTTTCGAGGCCTGCAGAGACGGGTTGGTCAGTCAGTTGAATAGGAATAAGAAGGCGATGCGTACGTTTTCGCAAGGCAGGCACCACTTCTTCATCCCAGGACGGACCAGGCAACCTCGCTGATTGAGTGAGAGCCATGCCACTGATTAAACTGCAAGCGAACTAGGCGAACTGAATAGGTTAAGAGAAAGGAGGAGAAAAGGCGGCGGAATGTGGATGGAGGTAAGTAAAAGACGGTAAAGGTAAAGATGGCAACGGTGAAGCGGGGAGGGAGGGGGTGGTTGAATGAACCTGTTGAACCGTTCAATTAACCGACAGAACTCCTCCTTCCCTTACAAGATCTCATCATTTCTCATTGCACTGATAACATTTTACTCTTCGCCATACTTGCATTCTGTAAGTCCCTTTCTGTCAGCCATTCACCACCCTTATGGTTTAGCTCGTTAAAATAAATCACGAGTCCACCCAAAAAGAAAAAAAGAAAAGAAACAAGAGAAAGATCTATTCGTTCCCGGTGTAGAAATTATGCAAAAGATTCCAAGCTTGGAAGACGTCGATACGACTTGCGCGCGTTGAGTCGCGTTCAACTGACGTGATGATCGACCCGCGCGCTGGCGAGCAGGTTTGTTTGTCTGCAACCTTGAAAACAAACTCTCTTTTGGCTAGCTTACATAACTTCACTTCGCTGCACTTCCTCCTCCTCCTCCTCGTCCCGCAATGAGTTTGACATCCCCAGCCCGTTCCGTCGTTCGTTTCGGTCGTACTCCACGCGTAACAAAAAACCTACGCAAGGATAAACGCACCCGTCTGCCTCAACCACACGTCAAAATTCAAACTCGCGAGTTCGCCCCATGTCGCCTCGAAGATCATTTTCATACAACCCTCCAAGACGACCTCATGTACATGACCTACCGTCATCCTTCAGCCCATTCCCGTTCAGAACCCCGAAAAATTCGCCTCACATTTGATCCCAACGACCCATACACAAAAAACCGCTACAACCCTCCCGTCGGAGGTTCCCAGCTCGGTCGAAAACTCCCTCCTCCTTCCACCCCCGAAAACGTCATCCGCCTCGAAAAAATATCAATCCACACCATGGTCAAAGAGTCTATAGCCAACCGCTCGAATCTCCTTCCAGCCATCATGGCCCTCCGCGCCCTCACAGGCGAAACCCTGCAAGGCGGCGGCCAACACGCTGTACAAGGCGTTCAAATCGTTCGAGGCAAAAAAGCAGTGGGAGGTTGGATCCGTCCTGGCGTACCCGTAGGCGTCAAGGTCGATTTGAAAGGCCAAAGCATGTACGATTTCATAGCCACTCTCGTCGAGTTCGTCCTACCGAGGTTGAGGGATTTCCCTGGCGTGGTGCTCCCACCTCAGTCCTCCTCCCTAAACTCCCCCAGCTCCGTGTCTGGTGTCGTGTCGTTTGGCTTGCCGTCTAGTGCCATGGGCTTTTTCCCCCAGATAGAAGTTAACCAGGATTCGTACCCCAAACATTACGGGATGCACATTCATTTCGTTACCAACGCTGTGGGGTTGGGAGCTCAAAATCGCGCGAGGGCTTTGGTATCCGGATTTCAGATACCATTCATTAGAAAGTAGACTTATTCATAAATAATATTGTCTCTCGTTTGACCAGATAAAGTGCATTAAACGTGTCGAGGATGGTGCCGATATGCAGATATGAAAAGGAAGAGAAAAAAGAAAAAAGCAAACGAGAGCTGGGTGCAAAGCAAGGAGAAAATAATAAAAAACGATAGTTGTTACAAGGCCATAGGCCACAGAGACCAAAAAAAATCTCATCGTCTAGGGGGTGCCACACCAGAACCGGTCCACGGAGCCTCCGTCAGCCCTCGCCTCGACAATCTGGAGGCTTTCTCCACATCTCCCCTTCCCCCTCCACGATTCGTAGCCGGCATTCCCCCTCCTCGGGGCGCCAAAGGGACACCACTTCCACTGCTATTCCGATGGGACATACTCGGTAAACCCGCATAAGAACCTGTAGATGATTCTGATGCGGTCCTTCTCATCCTCTTGGGCGCCAGCGCAGATCCACCACTCTTCCCTTTCAACCCACTTCCCGATCCCAATGGTAAGTCCCCTCCAGCTGCAAGCGCCGAAGCAAACGACATCCCACTAGGACCAGCAGACAACGGGGCTTTCAACCTCGACGTCGTATTCGGCGCAGTTGCGCTGCTATTCCCACTTCCGTCAATGGGACTTCCACTAGCAGTGGTGGGAGTAGAAGGCGTTGTGGACAGTGGCTTCAGACTTGGTTTCAAGGTCGGCACGATCTCTCTCGCTAATTCCCTAACCAACACCGCACCATCCCCACCACCCCGACTCAACCTCTCCACTACACCTAGAAGCCCGTACTTTTCAACGAGCATTCCGCGATTTGGGTGAACTTCGCAAACCGTGCGCAACACACGCAACAAATTAAGCCGCACCACGGCTTTACTGTTGTGGCCAAGTCTGTCGATGATCCGCTTGAAGAATGCAGACGATTTGGTCATGGCGATGGTAACGGATGAGGATAAGCGAGTGATCTTGAGGAAGGGGTCGAGCAGGTTCTCGAAAGAGTTGGCTTTGGCAGAAACGAAACAGTGGAGGAGTGCATCAATGGATTCGGGTTTCATCAGCTCGTCTTCAACCCGAGACGTTTCGTCTTGTAGCCTTGTGGATCATATTCAAGTTAGTTGGAATTGTAAAAGACTTGTTGAATGCAGAAATATCACCCACCATGAAAGTATAGATTCCAGCGAGCTAACTTGGAAATATGGGTCACCCAAAAGCTTGAGATACATCTGAAGTCCGTCGTGTTGCCACAAGAATGTGCGACAGCTCTTCCCAGCGCTCGAGAGATCACAAAGAATCGGCAACGCGAATTGTTTAAGAGGAGAGCTAGTCTCGATCACACGTTTCAAACATGGAATGATCCCGGCTTGAGCTGCTTCTTCTTGTCGTGACTTGTTGAGTCGACAGAGGTTGTAACATGTTTGGAATATATGGTTGGACATCTCCTGAAGAACGCAAAACAACGGTAAGAGGAGGTTGCACGTATGAAGGTATTATTGCAGCTTACCGTGCTGTGTGGACCAGACGACTGTTCATCCAAAACACGAATAAGAATCTCCAAAGCATTGGCATTTTGCAAAACTTCAAGAAGAGTGGGGTTCATGGAGAGATGCTTCACGGCTTTGAGGAGTTGAACAAGACACTCTGGCTCGAGAAGTTCGCAAGCCCTCATCAGGCCTATTTGTGAACGCGTATGTTCAGCGATCTAATTGTCATATAGCGATAGAAAGTCACTTACGTCGGATAACTTTCCGTGTGCCCAACGCGTTTCTGACGTGGACGTCTGATTGTGAAACCTGACAGAATACCAACAAGATCTGTATGATCTTCATCTTCATGCCCACAGACGATGTCCCCCTGGTAGTCATCACGTTCAGCAATGCAGCAGAAAGCGGGTCCAGAAGCCCTTCTCGAATGAACATGCGACAGAAATCGTTCTTGGTCGTTGGGCTTTGAAGCTCGAAGACATTACCAATCCCGTTCAGAGCGTGTTCCACGAGCTCAGTTTGTTCAGTGTAGTCTTCGTCTAGAAGGTCAACAAGTACTTTCAACCCGCGACACCTGAAATTTCATGAGTGACCAAGCCGATCCAAGGCAGGGGATAACACAGACGAGATGAACATCTGGAGGGTCAAAACAGAGGTGTGGCACAACAGCCGAATAAAATTCGACGCTTCCAGTCGGCATTCCGAGGAGTACTTTTTGGAAGTGAACTCTGGAGTAGAAAAGGATTTGGTAAGCTGTGATTACGTCTGTGAAAATGTGGACGAACCCATCATGACTGGAATTCCACTGCGTTCGGGACACGTCAGGAATCATCATGGGTATGGGGAGGGGGGCAAGCAGGTTGCTCACCCTATCAGGCAGAAGCTCTCCAACGCTCCAAGATCATGCATCACCAGCTGTTGCCATGAACTGAGCGAACTCCGAGGGATGACAGATGTTGAAGCTTACAAGGTTGATTATCTGTAACAACTTCAAAATCACATCCCTGGAGCATTTTCCTTCGAGAACTTCAACAATCGCCAGCATTCCATGAGAAGACACCAATTGCAGTCGCATTTCCGGTGCATCCGTTATGATCTCGACCTATGTCCACGGATCAATTAGTAAGCCCTTGGTGAGGCCCGGGGCAAACAAACCCACCAGATTATCACAGGCTTCCCGAAGTTGGAAGTCCGGAGCAGATGGTGTGAGCTCATCGATGAGTTGGTTGACCATATTGCACAGCCGTGCATACTTGTCTCGTTGCAGGTTTGCGTCGAGATCGTCTTCCGAAAAGCCTTCGTCGATCTGTACAACCGTCCATTCGAAATGTACTCTTACTTGAAATTGACCAAGAACCTACCTCTGCGAATGGATCTTCTTCGTCTGAGAGCTCTTCACCAAGCTATGCGATGATACATTAGCGAGATTAGGCGACTCACGACACGCAGCACCTACCCAAGATTTGTTGGAAAGCCTCGTGTTAAGTTGAAGTGTCTGCATTGCTTGCTCTGTTTTGCGAAGACATGAGCCTAGGGCCCTCTGAAACAGCTACAGGTCACTCACTCGGCCCGTTCGTTTTCCCAAAGACATCTTCGTAGTCTTCCTCGCCGGATTCGGTGTACTTCCCAAAAAACTCCCCCTCTGTAGGTAAACGTGTCCTCCGCACCTCACCAGACCCAGTTCGGCCAGACCCAGACCCTCTGCCGCTACTGGGTCCACCCGCAAGAGAGGAAGACCGCGAATGGGAGTGAGATTTCCGTGCCGGCGCTGACTGAGGCGGAATGAACGATGGCCCCGCAGTTGAAGGTGGAGTCGGAGTTGTAGATGTTCGGCCAGTGTGAAGATCAGGGAGTGGTGCTGACATCGGCCCGGGTGAGTTGGTCAGGCCTAATACTTTGATGTCGTCGGGGTGGAACAGACCACGCCGGACAGAGTTCTTCATCTGGAACAACAATCAGACAACGGCGTCGCATTCGGGGCAAACGAGCAGTTATCAACTTACCTTGAAGTTCGCTACTTTCCCTTGTAACCACTCTTCGTCTTCTTCCGCTGCCAAATCAGAGTAATCCTCGACGATAGGATTTATGCCCAACGATGGAGCTTGAGCCAAAGGAACTACATGTGAGCCCGGACTACGAGTTGGCCTGATCGTCTGCGCGTTGTCTTCTGCCTCCTGTTTATCGTCCTCCGGTGGGGCTTTCTCAAGAGCTTGTGGAAGCCACGAATGGTATATCAGAAACCACATTGAATACCATGCATAGAAGAGTAGAACTACCTTGAAGCTTGGTGAACGAGATCCCTTCTTCGAAGTCGTCATCCCAGTTGTCCGTCTGCTCCTCGGGAGGTTGGAGGACGAACGAAAGAGGCTGAATCTTCTCCACCAAACCAATACCAGCAGGCTTCGCTGACGGAGCGGGCTTCCTCCCTGAACCTAGCGTCGCGGGATGGGTGATGGCTGTGGCGTTGTTAGGCATCAAGAACGCTGCCTCGGAATGGACGAGGAGTGGAGATATAGGCTGGCCGAGAGCGCGGGGTGGATGCTTTGATGGTCGAGACGGCGCTGCGAGGGTGTCAAACAAGCTACTCAGGGCGGGGATTCATGCAACTCACATTTCAGCGCTTCGTTCCATTCTTGCACTTTCAACACCGCCTCGTCGTAGTTGTAGTTCGCTGGCAATTTCTGAGCACCGTCGCCCCCTTCGGGCTTCTCGCCTGCCCCTTCATTGCCAACCTTCCTCTGATTTAACATTTGTTTGCGGGTAGAAATCATCCAGGGGTGCTTGAGGAGTTTCTTCGCGGATATTCGAAGATTGCAGTCCTTCTGAAAACAATGGTATAAAAAGTCTTTCACGATCGGCGAAGCACCCTCTGGGATCGGGGGGCAGTCGTCCTGCACAATTCGAAACAGCGCGGGCATAGGATCAAGGGTATGATATGGCGGGTGCCCTTCCAAAAGCTCGATGACTACACAGCCAACACTCCTGGATACTCAATTGATCAGTAAGAAATGACGTAGCTCGGATGCCCGGAAAACCAACCATATATCGGATGCTGTTGTGGCTCCCGACTGTTCGATAACCTCGGGCGCCACTACATATTGTGAAATCAGCCAACAGATTAGTGGTCGGGAAAAGGATACCGACTCCAATATGGGCTGCCAACAACAGCGTCGTCTGTGACTGCCGTGGTACTGGCGACGCCAAAATCCGCGAGCTTTACCGTTCCGTCTTTATTGGTCAAGATATTGGCGCCTTTAATATCTCTATGGATCACACCCTGATCGTGTAGATACACCAGTCCTTCTAACACCTGAGAGATGTAAACAGCGACCAAGTTCTCAGGGAATTTGCCAAAGCGCTTGGATATGTTGTGCAGGGAACCGTTCTCGCAGAATCTTAAGTAGAGTAGAGCTCAATGTAAAGCTAGGCTTCTGTGGAAGGGCGAGATCACTCACTCAAGAATAATATACAAGTATTCTCGCGTTTTCACAAATCCCTTGTACTTGACGATATTCGCATGCTTATGGTGGCAGACAAAGTCAGTTCGCTCGAATATCAAATACCGCGATCCCTCACGTTTAAGTTCTTGAGCAGGTCGATCTCGGACTAAATAGTGTTAGTTCGTACAGGTTTACCGATCGAGAGTATGGTCGAGCACACCATGATCTCGCCGAGCTCGGCCTTGGGAATGTTGCTCAATTGTATTTCTTTGACTGCCACAGTCTCTCCGGTAGCCCAATTGAGCGCTCCTACATCCAGAAAGTCAGAACTGTATTCATGGAATTGCAGACGGCGCAACACACGGTAGACTTGACCAAAAGCGCCTTTGCCGAGGGAGTCCCCGAGTTGCTGTTGTTATATCAACGGCGGGGTAAGAATACAGAAAGGATGGGAGAACAAACGTAATCGTTGAGAGCTTTGGAACTTCCAGACTTGAGGCCTGAGCTTGAAGAAGGTCGTGAAGACGACGCCATGAGATTCAACGGGGAGGAGAGATGAAGATGGTGATGATGTTGTGTGTGTGCGGTTTCGAGATCGGTGGTGGCACAACCGTTCCGGGTGTTGGCCTGTAGGAGGGTATATGAAGAAAAGAGAGCTGTTTGAATGTGTGCGAATGAGAGTGTTCAGCAGAGATGTTAAAGAGAGAAAGACAGAAACGCGATGCCCTGATGTCAGTCAGTCGCGTCCGGCGCAGACGACCGTGAGTTTGCAGAAAAGGGTTATTACTCAAATCAGCCACCCGGAAAACATATGTTTTCACTGACTCATTCACTCACATCACTTCAACAAAAGAACAATTATGTACATACTGGTACAACCGTGTAACAGAAAACACTCAAAATATTATATATATATATATCAACTCATCACCCCCTTCTCCACTCCATCATCACTTCTCGACAAGTTTCCACTCCGAGCCGTCTCGTCAGGGTTTCTTGCCGCTTTGAACGAATCAAGAGATATATGACTTGTAATTTGGTTCTGTGAGCGATATTCCTCTTGTAGGCCACCGCTTCTCGTGAAACCCTCATCCAAATCACTTGGGGAGATCGAGTCCAGCTCGTCGCGAACGGTCTCATTGAATCCGGGCGCCCTTATCCGCACATTTTCGTTGACCTCCATATGACTTTTCCGAGTAAAGATACTGGGCATCTCTGGTCGTATATGACTGTCCACGAAAGCCTTGTGCACTGACTTCTTGAGATTGAGCGTGATTCGGGACATCATCGCTACCGTCATTCTGTTCGGCGGTTTAGGGCGAAGATTTTGATAAGCAAGAGGTTACACGCACAATAGTTCAAGCCTGATGAGGCATACCACATCAGTCATAACAGCTTTATGCAACTTAAACGCAACACGCACTGTGCAACAATGTTTTTCAGCCCCGGAGGAGCGATAATGATCATCAGCGTCAACACCAAAGTCACCGTAAAGATGGCCCTATGCAGATCAACTGATAAAGATCCGTTCCCTTCCTGCAAAGGGGACACTCACGTGTAGTAGATTAAGCCATCCTCAAGCAGCCGTTTCATGACGTACGATGCGTTTCTGTCCTTGATGGATGGAAGAGTTCTCCACAACGTCAGCCCGACCACGACAGTGTCATATAGCAGCGGAAGCCAAGCTGATGATGATGCCAGCACGCTTCTACAGGGCATGGTCAACACCGTCCCAGATTTTGACAGAAGGTACTGACATGGCAGGATCAAATATCATGGTACAAGCTGGGAAGTTGCTTGGCTTTAGACTCTGTCCATCAAGAACAACGGCAACATACCGAGGACACCCGAATGGGGATTATGGAGGACGGCTAGGGCAACGACAAACGACGAGCTCAAAATGGAGCGACTCATGTGGTTTGATGGAACGCACCTTCCCCCCGAGTTAGCAACCAGGCGTTCATCGTCGTCTGGAATAACAACAAAAATGCAACACCTCCAATGATCCATTTTTGCGTGTAGTACAAGGCTGATATCCGCAATAACATCATGATGGCTACAATCAAGCATCAAAAGTTTAATGGGCCGTGTCGGAGAAAACTACAGCGCACAGCTTACCGACGACAGTTATCCCAATCACAGTCATGGAACCCTCGAACCTGATGAACCGATTACATCTGGTGAAAAAGTATCAGCCGTCCGTGTGGTGCTATCAAGGGCAATGGGAGAAGACCACTTCTAAACATCATGGTCAGTTGCTAGCGTGAGCCTGAGATATCAGCGGACATACTTCTGGAGTCCAAACTGGTGATAGATATGCTGGAGAGGATGGGAACTTAAGCGAAGGGGAGGGAGATGAGGTGGTGGTGATGCGCACCAAAAAGATTGACAATGAAACCTAGAGGAGTCAAATATCGATTCTGAACGCAGATATATCGTCAATCCCTGTTGAGAGTACGAGGCTTAGGGGAGAATGCACCAGGAGAAAGAGATAGCCAACTGAGGAAATGGGTTAGTCAACGTGGTGGTGCGTGTCCGCTGGCGACGCACTGAGCCCTTTTTTACCCAACCAGATGTACTGGACCTCCTCCGTGAACGTATCGACGTGGTCCCAAATGAGCACCGTGAACGATGCAATGCCCATGTACTGCGGTCACCCCGAATCAGAGTGCGAGATTGAAAAAAGTCAAAAGCCAACGCACATTAGTCCGCATCCTATTCCACCAAGAACATCAGCATGGGGAACAACTGTATCGCGAAGGACCGCTCACTGCTGCGACACATCATCGAAGATGTTTGGGATCGTTTGATGCGACATGAGGCCTGGAAAACAAAGTCAAGAACAGTTGTGTCCAACAGCACCGAAGATCGGTTGAGACGGGTCGTTCCTTGCTCAATAAACAGAGCTGGGTCTTTATAGAGGGATTATTAGCGGGAGCTTGGAAGGGAAGGGGAACATGAAAGGACCCAGGAACGATGCTGTATGGTGATAATATCATCCCTGGATGCATCAGCGCCACAAATTGTTCTTCCCCATTCGCTCCCTTATCGCCTTTTAGAGATAACTTTTGTGCTCAATCCTTCGCCGTTGATGCGCTCACAGCAAAAATAGACAAAAGTTTCAATAAATCTTGGGCCAATCGGCAACCATCATATGCATCATGAGCAAATCGAAACTCCACAAACGAACCTCAACTGACGACTTGATCATCAGTTACCTTGCTTGACAGAAAGTCGAGCAGCGAGTATCTTACAGGGTATATATACTCATCGGGACCCTTCCAGGAGTGCCTCACCTGTGAATAAGTAAAGGAAATCCGACACGTTTTCTTCCAATAAACAAGATAACAAACATTCAGAACGAAGGGTTAGCAAAGGTCGATAGGACAATCTAGTAATTGATTCCGTGCCGTACCTCGACATCAAAAGGCTACAAAGTCCGAGGCATTAGGTTCTACGTTCCTCACACCTAACCATCCCCGGCAAAAGCAGAGTAAGGCAAGGTTACCAGATTGTAACGTTAAAATGGCAGCGGACGAAAGATAGTTGAAGCCAGATTTCTGATACTAGAGTGTAAGAGTCTAAAAAAGCATGATCTCCCGGTCACCGGGCTCCGGGAAAGGTCACCGCCAGTAAGGAGACCAGTTGATAATTCTCGACGCAGATGGCAAAGTGTATTAAGATAAAGATAACCCAAAAGGTTCATTTGGATTTCGTGAGTCCAAGTATTATGAAAGAATCTGACGCAGAGAGGGTTAATGCGTTGGACAGTTATATGTGCCAGTCAACTTACAGCAAGTAAAACGACGCCCCCAACGACAGCCAGAATGATCATAAGACAAGCGAACCTTCGACCAGCCCTTCTCTGGTATTCTGCGGCTGTGTGCAACTCCTCTGCCGCTCCACCTGTATCAACATTTATACGTTCTATGTTCCCACTTATATCATCTGTACCACACGTAAGTAAAGGAGACGAAAACGCTGTCCAGATGACGAACCGAGCATTCCTCCTTGTTGATTGACAAGCGTCCCAAGGTCCTGGAATATCTCCGCCAACTCATGGATGCCGGTTTCAATTTCCCGTATTTCGGCTTCACGCTCCTGGATCAAGGACTCTTGATACGCGAGTTCATGCGGTGAGAGTTGAGATTGGAAGATTTGGGCTTGACGCTGCTCGACTGGAGATGCGTGCTGGGCACCCTGAGCGTCCCTGTATCAATGTAGTCAACGCCTCGTCCTTTGATTGTGAATAGCGATAGACGAACATATCATCATCGTCAACAGCTAGTTTGACACCTTGCACAACTGTTCTTTGTCGTTCCGCGCTGACTTGTTGAGCGCGTTGAAAAGCAACGAGGGAAAGCTGGAGATCGTGCGAAGTCTTCTGGAGTGCCGTCTTCTGATTCGGCTGATTTCAAATTGTGAGAAAGCCTGAATTCGAAGGGCAGCTCAGTAGCTTCACCAAACTGGCTTGCAAAGCCGATAGTTTCTTCAAGTCCTCAGAGCTCCGTTTGGCCATGGCGCGAGTTGTTTCTGTGAGGTCATGTCTAGATGTTGAGTTTGGAAAACAGGTTAAGTCGCCTCCCTGCTTGAGACGCAAAGTGTACGAACAAGCTCTTTCTGAGAGTAGCTGAGTCCTTCGCTGTGCCAAGTTGGTCGACAAGTTTGAGAATGCCCTGAACGTTGGCGTTCATCTTGAAGACTTGAATGGATAGGGAGGATTGTAAGCTGAGAAAAGCGCTGTCCTCCTTTGCCTGAGGCAAGAGTGAGGATTGCCGCGTAGGTTGGGCAAGTCCGGTCTCGATATCTTGAAAGCTCATGGTGAGGAGTGGTGGTGGTGGTGTGGAAACACAACGACGACGCCAACTGTGCGCAGTGAACAATATGTGGGAAATCATTACGTCATCAAATGATTTCAGCTGACTCCCGCGTGCCTCCTTTCCCAAAGCGCGTCATGGGCTCACACGAAATTGGAAGTCAAGAATTTCGAGCTTTGCGTTGCTGTCATTGTACTGTGAATGAGAAACTGTGTGCTGTCAGGGGGTCATCACATGTGTGGATCTTGGCCGAAGGAATTCAGGCGGACCGCCTGCTATGTTCTCCCCGCCGGGCCACCCGCTCCCGCATTCACCCCAAGCCACATAAATACCCGGATGACCAGAGCTTGTGCTACTCTTCCCCGTCGCTTCTATAGCAATGTTGGCCGCCACTCTACTGCTGCTTTTTCAGTTACGTCTCTCAGTTTGGGCCTTGTCGCCAACATTTCTCGCTTGCCAAACCCAAAAGCCCAAGCGCATGTCTCCACTGCTTGGGTGTCCTCCGAAAACCATCTTCGTGTCGCAGGATCAGAACGACCCTTTCGCAAAGTTCCATCGCGTTCAAGACGCGATATCCTCGCTCCCTGATACCGGCTCTGCCACCATTCTCATCTCGGCCGGGCAGTACCATGAGACGGTCAACATTACCAGATCCGGTCCTGTCACTCTCCTTGTGAGTAGAGCCACCGTAAAAATCTTGGTGGTCCAGATTCCAAAACTTATGCCCACTGCTACAGGGGCAACTTTCGCCATCGACGGCCCTCGATTTTGTCGCCCGGCCGTTCGCTGACCCTACGCGCCCAAACCTAGTGCAGATATGGGACAACAAGTTTGTGGAGGTCCAAGGTGTGATGGACGATGCACAATCTGCTGTGTTGCTCGTGGCTCCATCTTTCGCAGCTTCGCTGATTGGTGCGGGACCCACTGGTGCTCCGCTGCAGCCTTTGTTCGGTAACACGGACTTTAAGGCGTACAACATCGACTTTCAGAACAGAGCGGTAAGCGAATAGTTCAATGGCAACGATTGATTATTAACATGACTCACTGATGGTACAGGCGAACTTCTCCATCTCCCAAGCGTTGGTCACGGATATATCTTACGCCAACGCGTCGTTCTATGGTTGTTCTTTTGCAAGTTATCAGGATACTTGGTACACCGGCCGCAACGCGAGCACATACGTTGTTGACAGTGTGATATTTGGACAAACAGATTGTAAGTTTCGGGTTTGGCGTGGATTTCTACCTCATCCTCACTTTTGCATTTCTGGAAACCAGATCTCTTTGGATTTGGAACGGCGTCAGTCCCGTGTTTTTCCCTACAGTAGGATGAAGAGAACTCAACACTGGACTTGCACTAGCTGGTTTCAGAACGTGATACTTGCAAATAGAGCCTGTGGAGGGGGCATCACTGCCTGGAAAGGTACAAACCTAACGGACGCGCCTGGTAACAGATACGGCGCCTACATCGCTGATTCTACCATCATGCGGGTGCGTGATACTCAAATCCTTCTAGTCGAAACCTCAGCTTGAAGTTGCTTTGCACAACAAAAGTCTCCAGACGCAAACGCGACGACGAAGACAGACGGGTTATGTTTCCTCGGTTGGTCGCACTCCACATCTTTTTTTTTGGTATCTCACGTTCTGCCAGGTCGACCTTGGAATGACCTTGCTACCACTGTCTATCTGCGAAACTTCATGGACAACAGCATCCGCCCAGCTGGATGGACGCCTTTCGGAGGAACGAGGTGAGAAAGATGGTCGTTGAAGAGTGGTCGATAAGTCTCATGAATGTTTTCAGGCCAACAATCATGAACACCACTTTTTACGCAGAGTTTGATTCACGAGGTGCGTTCTGGCGAATGTACCCATCACCCTTGATTGATAAAAATGTCGCAGGCCCTGGAGGAAACACGAGTGCTAGGATTGCGCTCGAACACATTCTCACAAAACAGCAAGCCGAGTCGTTCACAGTGGACAAAGTGTTCCTCGAACACCCAAAGTGGATTGATTATGAGTATCTTCACTGACTCGATGAGAGATGAGGATATCTGCAGGAGGTCGTAGCATGTAGATACAAGGCCGAATGAGGAAAAAAACCGTTCATGACAGTTATTGTCAACCCAGAGACGAAGATAAACCATGACAGCAGAACCAAACTCATCACCCAGGTACAGTTGCAGCGTCGTCCTGTGAAGGGCGTTTCGGTCGGTATTTGACGACCCATGGATGGCGCAGGACATCGGACAACGCAATCCTCGCCTCAGGGTCTAAAACAAGGAGCTGAAATCGAAGACATGAGCCAAGAGCCTTTCAGGTCTCTGAAACATCAGGACTTACTCTAGATATTAGATCTCTAGCATCACGAGAGATGGTGGGAGGGAACTTGAGGTCAACAGCTGCAATACGTTTGTATGTACCTGGAGAGATGCGTCAGTCTCACAAGCAAAAAACGCTTTGTGTTCCACTCACTGGGTCCACCATTCCGGTCCTCGAAAGGTGGATTGCCAATTAAGAACTCGTAGGTCAAGACGCCTAGGGCCCAGTGATCTACACGCTCAGTATGTGGCCGATGCATGACCATCTCCGGTGGGAGGTAGTCCAACGTCCCACACAGTGTCATCCGACGATTTCCCGGTGCATGTACGCTCCAGCCGAAATCTGCAATCTTCAGCTCCCCGTTAATACCCAAAAGCAAATTCTCTGGTTTGATGTCCCGATGGATGACGTGTTTGCTGTGAAGATAGGATAGTGCATCTGCCATCTGGTCGATATATCTCGCGCTCCTTCTCTCCGAGAAAGAACCGTTTTTGCTAAGTTGCTTGTATAGCTCTCCCTGCCCAGCAAACTCGAGCATGAGGAAGATTCGTGTCTGATCGTGAAAGTATCCGTAAAGGCGTAAAACGTTGGGGTGTCGCAAGTTTTGTTGAATCTCGATTTCGCGGCGGATTTGCTTCTCCACTCCTGATTGGACAATTTCGGATTTGAAGAGAGTTTTGAGGGCAAGTATGTAACGGGGTTCTGATTTGGTGCGGACCATATACACACGACCAAATTTGCCCTTGCCGAGTCCGCGTCCCAGATTGAAGTCATGTAGGGTCCATTCACGAGTGGGGTTTAACCTGAAGAGATGGCAGTATATTCAGCTCAACCATTGATGGAAAAAAGTCGGAAGGCCATACTTTGAGGTACTTGAGCTCAGCGCAAGCTCTTCGGCAGCATCTCCGGAGACGGCATGACCTCGTTTCTCGTTTTCGGTTTCTAATCCTCCGTCGTAATTACCTATATCAATCTGGGATGCGGTTTTGGGAAGCGCAGTAGTTGAAGCCGATTTCGTGATTCCGGTGGCGGTTGGGTATCGCAGGGAAGAGGGTTGTGTTGGTTTAGAAGATGAAGATCCATAAGGATTTGGGGCAGCAAATTTTGTAAGAAGTTTGGTAACATTGGGTTGGCTTGGTTGCTTGGTATGGAGAGTTCGCAACGAGGATGAAGAGGGGATTGTGGCATTCCCTTGTTTCGTGCTGGTTGTAGTGCCAGAAATCTCGAGAGCCGCGATTTGGCGAGTCACTGCGCCGATAGAGGTCATGGTTCGTGTATCCAGGTATTAGAGTAAGTTATATGAGCCGAGATATAAAGCCAGCAAAAGCAATGGTGGTTAGTCCAACGAGGACGAAAGGAGGACAAGGCGAGGTTGGTTTTCAGGGACAGGGTTTAACTAGTCACGTGGTCGTGTATTTCCGACAAGAACGGAGATCATTTCAAGGTTCTATCGTGATGTCACTATCATCCTAGCCTACTTATTTTAAGTTCAAGTTGTCCGACCAGCTCGAGTACAGCTCTACCTCTTCGGTCACACTCTTCAACTTTATTTTCGCCATATCAATGCAATCCTGACCCATGACCCATCTCAACGGGGGTGAGGGGAGCTCCGCGAACTCGAGTATCTTGCCTGCAGCTAGGATGGGGTCCCCCTTGACAAAGTCCATTGTTCTCATAGCCTGGCGAATGAAATGGCCCGGCATTTTTGGGTCACTATAAGCCTCAGGGGGTGTATATTTTGTAATTCGAGCTTGGGCAGAAGTTTTAAAAGCGCCAGGAGCTAGAAGCGAGATCTTTGGTCGATTCCGACCTTTCAGCTTCTGATTGAGATACCGTGGACATGCAGAAGGCAAACCTTGATATTCCATGCAGGATCAATTTCTTTGGCTAAGCTCTCCACTAGTCCCTCGATCGCTGATCAAAAGTCAGAAACTGGTTTTTCGAACCAACAAACGCGCGCCTACCGTGTTTGCTAGCCATGATTACACGGTATCAGCGTCGAGGGAAATATATCACACCTGGCAGTCAACATACCTGGCCGCATAGAATCCCAATGTGGGGTTTCCAAACAGTCCCGCTCCCGAGCTGACGGTAAGCAGTCTCCCTCCTTCGCCCTGCGGGTTTTTCTCCCTGAATGTCTTCATGGCTGCTCGAATAACATTGACGGACCCCCAGAAATTCACTTCAAACATTTCTCTGGCCTCCTTGTCCTGATCGGTGTTCTCGACCTCTATGGACATGGCAAACCCAGCTCCGTTGAAAACAACATCGCATCGCCCATAGCGCTCAACGGCCTTGTCAAAAACAGACGTAACATCAGAGCTGATAGTAACGTCGCATTTTAAAACGAGGAGATTCTCTTGGGGGTACGCAAAGGGGGGGGACGAGACGAGATTGTCGAGATCGGATGGAGTACGAAGTGTGGCGACCACGATGCCCCCATGTGCAAGGACAGCTTCAGTCACGGCTTTTCCAAATCCTGAGGATGCTCCCGTAACTACACAGTGTAATGCGTCAGCGCGGGTGAACTATGGTAGTATTGGGGGACTTACTCAACCAGACCTTTGGTGACATTTCGCGTTGTGCGTAAGCGATGATTCTTGAGGGTACAATTGAGGGATTCTATGTGCTCGTAGTCTTTGGGTCGACTTTTATGCCGTTTCAGCGGGCCCTGGCTGGATGACTCGATTTACCCAGCCACGGAACCGTCAGTCAGGAACGATGCTCGCACGCAATAAGAGATCAGGTGAACAGTAATCCGTAAGATGATCTTAATCATGACAATGGACATCGCTCTTTTGCTGCCTGCAGACGTTGTGCAGTGAGAGTGCTTTCGAGCTGACATTGCAAGTGGCTCAATCAATGGCGTTCGGGACAATCCACCAGGTCTCGCAGATCATTATCATCAACCTCCTTTCTACTTCAACGCAAAGTCATTAGTGTTCAAGCTTTCCTTGTCGACGGTGTCGAATAGAGGATAAAGAATACCTCCACCCCTTGCTTCTCCCGTGTTTCAAAACATAATCGTGGGAGGGTAACTCAATCCGCGGGCCTGACGAGCATGCTTCAATGACGAGATCATTCACATCAAAGAGGCATGGTAAGCGCAAAATCAAAAGGTGCGAGAAGAACACATGCGCTCGTTGCAGCATCAAGTAAAGTCCTGGTGTACGCGTGGAGGGTGATGACTTCGCGTGCGCGATCGTTGGATCCTGCTTCCGTGAACAAAATAAGCACTTACACATGTTTGGCAAGAAGGCGAATTTAACCTCAAAAGGACGGAAGAGTGGAGCTGGGGGTTATCTCGTAGCTCAGGATTCGGCACATCTTTGTCATAAAAGTGTCATTCAGTATTCATGCAACCAGACCTCAAACGCTCACTCAATGAAAGAGAGTTGAGGCCGCGGAATGCAAGCAGTCGTACCCATTCGAATTGAGGGTGTTTCTACGTTGTCAAGAGCTTGTTGAACGGGGTTCTGAATCGTTTTAATTAGTATTTTTGCAAAGAAAGTTGTTTGACCAAGAAAGGAAAGCAGATGGACTTTTTGGGAAATCACCAAGTATATAAACAAGTAGAGCAGAGACGACGAGAAACTCACCGCCTGTTTCTTGCTTGCTTTCTTCCTTTTATCGTCTACAATGTTCTTCAAATCAGTTCTACTCTCGCTCTGCCTAGTTTTCGCTACTGTCGCCTTTGCAAACACTCTCGTCGCATATAGTCCTCATATCACCTCTCCCAAGGAAGAAGGGTGTTGGCCTATGGGTTCAAACCAAACAGTGACCTGGAGTGAGTCACCATCTAGATCAGTTTACTTTAACCCCAACAGCCATTTCTAGAAACAACAGACATACCTCTCTCGCGCAAAAACACCACTGGGCTCATCCTCCTTGGCCACAAAGCCAACAACAGCGAAAACCTAGACATCAGTTCCGTTCATGTATTGTTCTCTCGATCCTAAAGCTAACACGTTGCAGATCATCCGTTGGCTTCAGGATTTCACATCGCGGATGGCTATGTTGGGATTCGCGTCCCAACCAACCTCTCACCCGCCTTTCGCTATTTTATCGTTCGTGAGTCTAGATTTGTCGTGTTCGTGTCCCCTATACTGACGCGTGGGCATCAGTTTTTGGAGACTCGGTAAGTGCTGAGCATAGGCACTGGACAAATTTGACGCGCATATAACCAGGGGAACACCTCTCCAGAGTTCAGTGTTGGAAACTCCACTGAGCACCCGTGCTCGAAGGCAGCGCGCGTATAGCGGGGATTCATCGCAGACCTAATCGTTTCAAAGTTGTTTCATGTAGTCAAGATGAAATGATTGTCAATTTGTTGAAAACCAGACGAGAAAGATGGCAGAGCAAGTGTTAGACCCAGATAGATCGACAACAGACACTACTTTCGTCACACAATGGGGTATCCACGAGTGAAAAAGGTCCAGAAGAGTTTCAGGCTTTTTTGGGTTTACCTGTGGCGGAGGTCGCGCGCAGTGCTTTCGCAATGTGGCCGTAGGAGTCAACCATGAGCCAAAGGGGGATGAACACCCAACTGTGGTTTGTGAATAGATTAGACAAGAACGTGTGGTGAGAAAAGGCACGCACAGGACATTCATGAACTTGATAGAGGAGGAATGGGTGAGAAGAGTTTCAGCGGGTGACAGGGGAAAGAACATACCACGAGATATACCCATAGATACAAGGCATTGGAAGTGTTCAAGCTCGGGCTCCCAACCAACCATTCAGGGCAAAACGTCATCCATCTTGGAAGGGTTGTCAAAGCAGAGCACGACGTAGAATCTAGGCAAACCTGCTTACCCTCCATACAACTCAGCAGTACACAGAACGATGATCCAATAATGACGCGCCGCGTCGCCTCGTACGAGTTGCCAGAGAATGTAACAACATAGCGGGCCCGCACCGAGAACGGTGAGGATTTCAAGGGAGACGACAGTTGGATCAGAATATCCCCAGCGGTAGTCGGCCGCCGCGTATTCCTTCCCTAGTGTCGTGGGTGAGAAGAAGAAAAACGCGTCTACACCGGTGGGAAACCTTCCACGGACTCACAGAGCTCAGCAAAAGGTCCTACGCTGGTATTAACCTGTCTTCCGAACGTTGAAAGGTATAAGAACGACCCCTCGAATGAAAAATGAATCATGGCGTCGAATGCCTATCTCATTTATGTGGAAACGCAGCCATGAGAAATTGTGAATGTATGGGCCCTAAAAGGAAAACGTACGAGCCACATAAAGGTGAATCGGTCTGCTTGACGCGCTTTTACTGGAAGAAATGCATTGGCTCCGGTATATGCTATAAAGGCAATGCCTGCAACGCCTGCGAGAGAAAAAGCTGAGGTGAGGGTGAATATCGACATTGTGGTTAGTGGGATGAATAGTGAGCTGTGTGAAAGAACTGGAAGTCACCGGGCGGGGAGCTAAGAACGCCGGCATCAATTCCCGACACAGGGGTTTGCGATTTTCTCTAGCGACTTG
>CEMH01202736.1:0-10108 GCA_001179725.1 Macrocystidia cucumis | reverse complement strand
AAATCTATCTCGAACAATGGAGCA
Source organism: Macrocystidia cucumis (assembly GCA_001179725.1). Taxonomy (NCBI): domain Eukaryota; kingdom Fungi; phylum Basidiomycota; class Agaricomycetes; order Agaricales; family Macrocystidiaceae; genus Macrocystidia; species Macrocystidia cucumis. Next base: position 10,084 of record CEMH01202736.1, on the reverse strand, counting down.
CTTCAACTTGAAAGGCGCAGGCTCGAATGCCGGGGATCAAGCGCTCTCATCAGAAGAGTATGTTTGTTGGGTTCAGATCACCTTGCCTTCAATCTCTGACTCGCCCTGCGAACAAGCAGCATCGACAAAGACTTCTTATACCCTGATTGGAGGCGCTCTCCAATCTTCGGCCATATTCGTTCTCCCAGTCCTTACTCGTGGCCTTCAGGTGTGTGATCCCTCGTGACTTGCGTTCATGAGTTTTGATGGGATCATCAAGAGAGCGACAGGCTCTCAGGCTCTCCTCCTTCATTCGGTTCTGGATCCAGTAATTTGAGCCGTGATCAAAGTTCATCACCCTCCGCTCTCTTTGCGGACCTTCACATCGGGGAACACTACCCCATAGACCACGACTACGCCTTCGCCGCATCGCTGGGTCAGGCCAACACGGACTACAGCTTTCAACCTTCTTATGGCGAACAAATCGTGACCACGGGTGTAAACTTCGAGTTTGCAGTCGACAACTCTTACTTGAACGCCTACGGCAGTTATGCTGATGGTTACAACGAGCCTATGGTCCACGCTGGTACTCCCAACGACCAGAACACCCCGCAAAGCCGAGGAATGTCGGTGTCGCCTATAGCCTTGCGCAAAGGTGGCCCTTCACGCTCCAAAAAGTCGAGTCGCAGCACTCCGGCTTCAGCTCTGAGGCCCGTTCGTCCAGAGGTTGCAACACCCGCGATGAAGGAGAAGACGGGCCTTCGAAGAACTCGAGAGGCGTCGTTCCTTTGCGAGCACTGCCCCCAGGACAAACCGTCCTCGTTTACCACCTGGCAAAACTTGGATTGTCTGTCTTTCCTTTCTTTTATACCCTCAAACGTTAGCTGATCTCGTCCTTCGTTATGTAGACCATATTCGAAGTCACTATGATATTCGGGATTTCGATTGCGAAGTCTGCAAGAAGACGTTCGTAACCCCACACACCCGCACACGCCACCAACGCAAGTGCCGAGCCCGAAAATACGGGGCACTTTGATTCAAACGCTCGCTTGTTTCGGACCGGTCCTGGCTTTCGGGTGCTGCTCTCAATATTGCTTTCCTGTCGATCTGTTGAATTGCTACTCTCGCTCATATATATTTTATAATAATACTGACCACGACTGCGGGCCGTGTTACCAGCTACTCCCCACTTTTCAGCACCTTCGTACCTTGCTTTGCTTTCCCCTTTGGTTTCGGGATCGAATCTAGATAGAGGCTCCCATCATATTATTTTCTGTATATAGAGGCGCCAGGTGCCAAATAATATAATATCTTCACATCCTTATATGGACCCGAGACCCACGGCTGGTCTTCTTCAGATGGTCAGATGAGAAACACGCTCGGTGCAAGCTGATAAAAATTCGGATTACGTGGCTGGGTCTAATTCACCGATGTCTTCTCCTGGGATCCGTCGGAGAGAAGGCTAGCCAAATGTATGGTCTGATGAGAAGAGGTGCATGTGCTCAAAACCTTGAATCACGTACATGCCTTGTTCGTGAAAATGGGGTTGTGCCTGGGCGGTTCTCCCATTTACTGACCGTCCGACGCTCATCCATACGTTACCAAGTCGCTACTACGATGCCCTCCCACAGCTTGCTTGCTCATGAATGCTCGTTGACCGATATGGGTATGCTCATAGTGGCGGTGCTAACTCAAGAGCAGTTCCCATTGCCGTCGTATATCTTCCTCCACCTTTCAGAACTTTCGACCCAAGAAACATGTCCACTTTTCCTCATAGCACCCAATACACCCAGTCCCCTCCGCTAATCACTGCTACAGCAACATCCCAACTCCCCACCGACGGTGGATATCCACGCGATTCGTATAATTGGAGCCCCACAAGCCAGCCGAATGAATCGTCCGCTCCAACCAGCGGGTGCCCCTCGTCTGCACTAACCCCAACCTATACCGGTGAGTTGTTATCCAGTCGTGTTAATATACAAAGTGCTGAATAATGGGGCGGGGGTTAACCAAGAATCGCCGGCTTCTTCCAGAACGCTAACTAACCAGGACTATGTAGAAGAGGCCTCGTTGGGCTCGCTTGACCCCTCGCTTCTGGGTTACCAGTCGCAGCAGGGCGCGTCGCCTTGGAGGACGAACGTCGCCACTCCGGCGGTGATCCAAGCGAACGGGGCTCGGCGTCGACCAAAGGGTGGACAGCCCTTGTTCCACTGTCAATTTTGTCCGCAGACTCTTACGACGAAGCAAAACTGGACGAGTGCGTCCCCTCAGTGTCGTCCCCCCCTCCGTCTTCTTCTTCTCCCTTTGTCTTTGTTTTTAATATCGTCAGGCTCACCATATTACGATCACGCAGATCATACGCTATCCCATCAAGGAATCAGACAGTTCGGCTGCGAATATTGTTCCGCGGCGTTCATTACCAGGAGTAATCTCAGACGTCACCAAAAGTCAAAACGCTGTAAAAGTTGGCAGACTGCAGGCCAGTGAGCTAGAAGGGAGGAGAGGGGACCTACTTTTGAGGTTGTATAGATCTAGTGTTCTACAAAAATCCCTTTCCTCGTAAAAGATGCCGGTGATGTACGACTATTAGATTAGATTTCGCACGACGATCCGTTAGCCATAAAGTGCATTTTATTCCCTTATAATCAACGCGATTTCTAGCGAAGCAGTAGATCGGCAACGGGGGGATACATGTCGGGAAGCAGTAGAGACTCGGCCGGGCAGTCTGGGGACGCTGAGTTAGCACCTGGAGTTAAATTGCAGGTGCAGAAAAGGGTCGAGGCGCTCGAGGGTCCCATTTACACGAATGCAATTTGATTCCAAGACGGCGTCTTGCTCGCCCTGGAGAGTCATAGATGTCACATTTTTGGCGGTTGAGTGCGAAATCAAATCCGCAGTCACGCTTTAAGCAAACAAATCCAGTAAGGCGCCTTGCGTCGGAAATCATCTCAACATGTGGACAAGTGGAATTAGCGCTGCCAGCGCTCCATAGGGTTTCAGGTAAAGGCCGTCCGCCTTGTCCATTGTGGGATGGCTTTACCAGGGGCCTGAAATTGGGGTGAGGGCGCGTCACTCCAATGACAGGATTTTCGGGATCGTTTCAGGGCTGAACAAGAACACCCACGTAATTGAATATCAACGGAACGCAGGTCACCAAGGAGGGTCGGAGCAGAAAAACAAGGTTATCACTCGAATAAACATTGCCTTTTGGTTGCAACCCTCCCAAGGCCGTCGCAACGCAAACGATCTGATCGTCGCGATCTTGAATCGTTTTGACATACGCTTGAAACACTTGCTCCCCGTAAGCAATTCAGAAAGATATTATAAAGCTCTGCAAGTTCGTAACGTGTAAAGCGCAAGCTTAGAGGATGGCAGCTCGCCATAGAAAAGTGAAGATACACAACCCAACTTCAGTTTGGACGTTCGAGAATTCAAACCCTTGTTCACGTGATTGATGACTAATATCAGCATCAGCTGACAGCTGTCATTATGTCAGCGTTTCATCCCGACTGGTGGCAACTAGCACCAGGCAGACAGAACAAAGGCCAGCCCGGGATAGAGCATTGAATCCGTTCCCGCTCACCTCTTGCATCATGACCACCGGTCGTCAGCAACGACGGGACCTGCACCTCCTCCATGTCTTTATGTAGACAAAGACTCTTAATCCATCAACGTACCTTCCCCCCCGAGAAACGTTGTACTTCAGGCTTGAATACAGAACTTGTTCGTTTCATGACCACTTTAAAGAGTTGGCCATGAATCGGCTACATCCCATCATTCACGAAGTCTCCTCGGGACATTGAAAGCACCACTGGACACCCGGTCAAGTTCTCAGACAGTAACTCAGGACTTAGTATGCATCCGAGCGGATCAGGATCTACGCCCTTTCGTCAACAGTAGGTTTCGTTCGTTCTTGATTCCACATTCTCTGACACTCTTTAGGTTTGATTGGGAGTCTTCCTTGTCTGAGAATTCGTTTCCCTCGGGTAAGCTTCAATAAATCTCTCGTTTCATCTAACATACGAGCCCATTATTTCAGACTGGTCTGTTGAAACCAATGCCGGGTTCTTGACTAACGAGGCGCACAAATACACACCTCAAAACCCTCCGCTTTCGACGGTGACGCCATTCGCTACCTTCCACGATTCTTCCATTCAGCCTGGGGGCTTGCCCAACACTCCTTCGACTTTCTCTACTCGTACATTCAATGATGAGAACCCTTCCGGAGCCATATGGCCTTTCGCTTACAACACTCAAGAGGTTGTTGACCACATGCGCGAAGATGGGCACGTTCTTTCACAATTGAACCAGGCCTATTACACAGCCTCCTCACAGGATCCTTTCCATGTGGAACCTCCTTACACCAGCTCTTCGTGGACAATCCAAGATACCCCCGGTTTCTCCTCGACCGCGGCGTTGTCATCATCCGCTTCGACCTTCTCAACGCCCTTGCCCTCTGCTTCCCTGCATGGCGACGGCGCTATCCCTTCAGACTTATCCCACTATCAAATGAGTCAGGACCGTCGCCAAAGCGACCCAGGAAAGGCGCCAGGACACTTTTATGTAGATTCTAGCGGGTACGATCCCCGCCGTGCCTCTGAGAGGCGTTTGTCGACGTCCGTTGTCACGAATATCAGCGGGGGCAGCGGTTCACCATACAACTATTCTGGCCCGCCAGCGGAAGAATTTACTTCTACGTCTCTGGAAACTGCCGCTTTGTCGCTTTACCAGGCCAAAAGCGTTGGAGAGGGTTATATTATGGGTTCGAGGTCCATGCCATCCTCAGTCTGGGGGTCCGATCATCACGATGCGTCCTCCGACTATCATTCCCCGAGTCATGATCACGACAATCACAACGTCCAATCAATCGACTACGATCGGTCTGCTCCAATCAGCTTGGCTGAATCCTCAAGTCAGACGAGCGGCACGGCACCTCACCGACAGGTTGTAGGGACGGATGCCTCAAGATGGAGGGCAAGGTCTAGGCGAACCCGAGAAGCCCGCTACATTTGCGACTTCCCGAACTGTTTTGACACGTTCACCGCGTCTCACAATCTTCGAAGTACATCACCATCGTCCCCTTTGCGTTGTTGACAAAAAGGCTAATTAATTACGGAAAAACAGGTCACCAGCTCGCTCATCTCGGAATCAAAAATTATGTCTGCCCTCGCTGCGGTGCAAGGTTTACCGTCAAGGGGACTCTTAATCGACATTCCCGTACATGCAAGGCTCCATCCAAGAGCGCTTGATTTGTTTTTTAGACTATACTTATCGCGCGTTTGATCCACACCCACTTGGACACGCTGCCTTCCTTTTTTTTCGGATGTTCTACCGCTTGATGCGTTGAAAGGGTTAGACCAAACCAGTCCGGCCTCGTGGGCCGAGACGTCCACTCTTTTGTTTTTTTCTTTCTTTCTTGGATATTGATTAGTTTTTTTCGTTTTCCTGTATCACAGTTCCCATTCCGTGTTTTCTTATCCTACCGTAATGTGGTTTCACTCCTTTTTCGGCACTTTCGTTACTAAGTATATATCCCAACTTTCATTCGAATTTCTATCCCCCCCCTGTGTGTTTGTGATTTTGTATGTATGCAGATTCGGTTCGATGTGATAACCCATGTGGGTTTATTCACAGAGCATTATTTATTTTTTACCAACCATCACATCGGACGATCCTGCTGGCTAAAAGAGAAAAGAAAAAATGTGAATCGATCGCTTCTCCCAAGTATCACACCGTGCCCTGTGACTTGAAGAGGATGACACGACGAATTTGCAAAGTGGTGACGGAAGTAAATTTTATGAGATCGGGGAAAACAGCAGCGACCTCGTCATAAATTGCTGTTTAGGTTGTCAAGGGTCGATTATAATTGGGTTTCGAAACAGGGACTACTTAGACGACGATGCGACGCGAGCGGGGTGCAAAATATATTATATGGAAAATAGAAAACGAAAAAGGGGTGAGATGAGATGGAAATGAAAAGAGGAAGGGGAATTGTATTCGTTTTGTTTTGGAGAGAGAGAGAGAGAGGGGCTTTGTTTTAGGGGGGAGGCAGGAGGGTCGCGACGGACGGGACTTGTGAGATAAGTCGATAACACCCCTACGTAGATACGCGCGGGTCAAAAAGCGTCCAAAGGGAGACCCTGATAACCAGTGGTGCGCGTTCAATGGGATAGAAAAAAATCGGGAACGGGAAGAACAAAGGAAAAGAAGATAAAGATCCGCCACTTGGCCAGACTGAGGGAAAGCTTTCCACGGTCTTTCGCCTGGAGAACAGTGGATAAGCGGAAAAGGGGGGGGGAGAATACTATACTCAATGGACCACTTCAATCGGGTGGGATAAATGGAGATAAGCATTGCAATGGGTTTTGCTGAGGTTTACGGCGCATTGAAAGTTGTGCTAAATGCCGGGCCAGAAATTTTTTCGCGAACCTCCATCATCGCCAGCGGTGGCTCGGGACTGTGCGTTCGTTAATTGGGCGAAGTTGCTATCCATCTGGCGATTTAGGGGCAGGCGAACAAAATGTCGTCGAAAGGGTGAGGAATAAGCGTGATGAACAACAGCGTTTCAGATTGGCGCCTCGGAGTGAATCAGAAAGAAAACCGTTTGAGCGAAGTTTTCATTCTCATCACCCAGAGGGAAGCCTGGCGTATTCATTTCGCTTGGAGATGGTGAGAGAGGAACATGTCGGGCACAGCACGGCCCGATCAGCCTGCCCCCCACACATGTCATCTCCACTCCTAATGCAAATGTGGTGGGGGTAATGACTCGAACCTCAATAACATGGCAGGGATCGACATTTGCGCTAAACCTTGAAGTTGTGAAAATCTCCCTACTTTGTTCAGACGGGCACGTCGCGGCGAATTGGTCGAAGTGCTGTCCAAATCAAGGTATTTATTCATTTCGGGTTCCTAGCACGTTTTTGCTCACAGCACTCGTGGTGTTCATCCACCAAACCGCGCCATTGCAACATGTCGCCGTCCGGCTGAGGCAATCCAAGGAAGAAAAGTAGTAAAGGACTGGCGTCCTTGGATCTGCTTTTCGCCGAGATACGTTACAGCAGTTCGATTAAGACACTGATTTTCTGGACTCGAAGGAGGGATTGTGCACAGTGGGAAAATTTTGACTCGTTGGTTTCGAGTTGCCAAATCGAGATATTTGCATTACGGCACAACAAAACATGTGGCATCTAGGACTGACATTCGGAAAGGACGAAGCATCGCACAGCATCTCTCCATTTCGCATATTTCAGGAAAAAGGTGATGGAGAACAGGGCAGGATGAGGTTAATCGTGGACTGGAAGAGGGGGTTGAGCGAATGGGCGACATCACTTGAAGCCAACAAGGGTAAACACATACCTTAAGAGCACTGGCACAGCCTCCTGGGTATGGCTCAACAACTCAGTGTTTCCCTCAATATACAGCTGGTCCCAGCCCCCGTTTCCACCTGCGATTTCCCATATTCTTTTCCCTTCTTCCCTCACTCTACCATAGAACATAATCTCGACCCCTTACCGACCGTTGAATCTCAGTCGTTCCAGGCTTCACCCCCCCACTTTCCCCTCTGTTTCATCCCCAATTAAGACTTCGATACCAACGGTGTGCGATACAACTCGCGCCACGCGGCTCAAGGTCAGTCACGAACGTTGCTGTGCTCGTCACACTCCTTCCCCATTGCTTAAAGACCGCCCCCCCCTTCATGAACTCAGCAGTGACAAACACCCCCACTTCACGATCACCATGTCTTCCCCTGATGCCATTCAGATCTTCTTACAACCTCCCGCTGAGGAGAACTCGGGTCGACCCCTCAACATCGGCTTGGACGTTGGAACAGCCATGCCTATGTGAGTCTCCAACCCTCAACACGCTACACGCGCCACCTAAACCAACTCGGGGCTAGTCCGCAATACCCCCCAGCTTCACAATGGGACATTGGCGGTCTACCCCAACAGAAACGACCACATGCACCACTTCACGTCAACACAGGTTTGTTTGGCGCTTCATGTCAATCCTCCACTGCCTCTGAATGCCCGTGCAGCTTTACCACAGAATGGTCTTCTCCTCAGTCCGTCGAACGCTTATGACGACTCCTTCCAGTACGGTGAAAATCACACGTCCGACGCCTTCTCCTCGAATTCGTCTACTGAATTTGAGAACGATCCATCGTGTAAGTAGCTTCTGCGGTCCCCACTTAACAATACACTAACCTCATGACATTTAGTTCTCGATCACGGATTCATACGCTATAGGTCCCCTATGTTCAATGGCAGTCCGCTGTCAAGCTCGTCTGGCGAAAGTGAGATGCGATTACTCTCCAGCTCAACAACCCCTCACTCGTCATCTTCTTGCTCAGTGTACGACGACAGCATCAGCCCCCGTTCGGGTTATTACACTCCTGTGATTGAGCTACCGCCCTCCCCTGGATATGAAAGCATCTCTCCGGGACTCTCCCCCTTGGCGGACTCAATGGGCGATATGTCGTTATTCCTGCCGAACGATATACTGCTCTCCTCGACTCTCCCCATGCTTCGACACCAAGACACCACTTCCACGGGTCCCACCGTCGACCCCTCGGAGATCTGCTCGTCGGCCATGAGTGATCATCAGTTTGACCACCTTGAACACCCCAACCAGTTCACCTATCATCGAATAGGGCATCGTGCGAGTCAGTCGATGCCTGTAAACATTCTACCGGATCAACCCTACCCTATGTATTTCTCCCGTTCACCCTCTTCGTCATCACCGACTGTCGAGTCCTCTTCCTTGACTATCGACACCAGCACCTCGCATCGGAGGGCACGAAGCCATTCAGGAGGTGACTTTTTGTCCCCTGACTCGTACACCATGGATCAACGAGGGCGTTCGAGGGGTGTAATAAGCACTCCTAATACCCGTCGTTCCAGTCCGTATTTCAGTCCGCGTGGTGGAGACTCTTCTCCATCACCTTCACTTCGGACTAGATCAAGAGGCCCCAGCCCTTATCCCCCTCCCTCTCCTCGGTTCAGTCCGAAAAGCTCCAGCAGTCTCTATGGTGCTGTTGAACTCAACTCCCCTTCTTTCCCACAGGGGCAACACCCCGATGTTTCTCCCCATCCCACTGATTACATGGAAGAACCTCGACCAGTCACTCTTATGCGTGTTGTGAGCGAACCCTCATCAATGCGACACGGTGGGCGGAAGCGTCGCCCCCGTGCCTCAGCGGAGAAAGGTGGTCACGTCATGGGTCGCTTTGAGGTAGACTCTTCTGGTCCAGTTGGTGGCGGCAAATCGATGAACAACGAGCCGTGGCGTGTCCCGATACAGCCTGCTGAAGGGAGCGACGTGTCTTCTACAACTAGTCACTTCAAGAGCAAGGTCGGATCACAGAAGATTCAGGCTGCTGCAGAAAAACGCCGCACAAAGCCGGCGACTTTTGTGTGCGACCAACCCAATTGTAGTTCTTCGTTTACCGCGCGCCACAATTTGAACAGTCAGTATTCGCGTTCTCTTGCCTTGGCTTGCGTTTCTGATCGCGAACTTTCAGACCATCTTAATTCCCACCAGAATAAGAGGTTTTACTCGTGCGACCACTGCGGCCAGAGTTTTGGTACACAAGGAGTGTTAAATCGACACGTCAATACTTGCCCTAAAGCGCGGGCGGAGTTGCAGGCGTCTGGATCGTCAAATCAAGACTGAAGCGACTTCCCACACCTCTGCGATCCACGAAGGCTTCTACTAGATCTCTCTGAAAGATAGTTTTTCATTCTTTAATTCTCATTTATCTCATCCATTTATCATTTATCATTCATCGTTTCGGTGCTGTTTTCGCTGGCTGCTATCATTTTCTATTGTTGTTATCGTTTTTTCGCGTTGCGGGTTTCGTTTGCCCTCTCGCGTGTTTACACACTTGCTTTCATTTTTCCACGTTTTGGATCTACTTCCAACCTCGCTATCTACGTCTGGTCTGCTGATACTCATGCATATCTCCCATACAGTACTGGTAACTGTCACTATCTACTTCATAAGTCTAAACTCGCATTACCATCACACATACTACATACCTAATAATTTAACAATTCCATTCCCTTTCAATGCGATATGAGTTCAGAGTATTCGCAAGGCTGCCAAC
>CEMH01202728.1:0-16862 GCA_001179725.1 Macrocystidia cucumis | reverse complement strand
TCAGAATCACATCGCTTAACCTGTTTACTACTAAACATCCATGTGCGCTGTACGTGCACTGTAATGTACATGCCCACAGGCGAAATACTGGTTAAGTTGGTTTGTTCTTTTTTTCGTTTTTTGGGAACACGACATCGGGAAATGTTGACGACCCCCCCTCCTCATATTTCTTTATTTTTATTTTCGTTGTCTCTTTCCTTAAATTTCCCTACCCCGCACTTTCAGAACTCATCGTGCCCGTCAACAGCATTGCGACTGCGCGTAGATGTCCCATCCTTCGGGACAGTCGGCGATGTGTGGGACTGATGACGGCTCGGCACCTTGGCGACGAGCAGTGAAAGGAAGTCGTGCACGAGGTCCGCAGCAGCGATCCCTGTAATTTCAGCTGCGAAAAAATGGAAGGGAAAAAACAGGGAAGAGGGATTCGTTAGAATGGTTCAGGTGGATACGAACAGCCCCGAAAAGAGCCAGCCAGATGTGACGTTCAGAATGGAATAGACCCCTCAAAGACTCACCATTGTCGTATGAAGGCGCGACTTCAACTATATCTGCGCCGCTGTACATTTCAGGGAGAAGAATTAAAAGACAGTCCCGACGTGCAAGCTTCCTCGGGCGCACAAAGGAATAGGAAACTCACACGAAATTGAGTCCGACGAGGCCGCGAATAATGCGCTTCAATTCTCTGGTCGTCCACCCTCCTGCTTCTGGTGTTCCGGCTGCGGTTGGGTGTTATGGGTAAGCAATTCATGACCAACATACACACCACCAATAAGCTTGCTTACTCGCTGGAGCTAACCCGGGGTCTGAGGTACGGAAATGAAACGAAAGCGTTCATGCTTAGCAAGTTTGTTGTGGGGGGATCTTCCGCTCTCAGAGCCAGACATACCAATAACGTCAATATCAAGGCTGAGATCATACGTCGATCAATGCTGATCACACACATTTCTGGAAAAGACCTGCCCAGAGTGACATACATACTCACCTCAAGTAAACTGGTGATGACCCAACCCGGGCTCGTATCATGCGGATGATCTCCGGAATGCCCATGTCGTCAATGTCATCCGTAGTAATGAGCTGAAATCCAACAGATTCGTCATTCACAATATCGCTCGCCCCCTACGTCGCGAGGTGATTGAATTGATGTGTTGCGTCAATAGGGAGAATCGCGCGATAGCGCGAATGGACATACCCGAAGCTTACAGCGTATGCCGGCATGAACACTCGTATTTGAAATAAGTCCTTCTTCGTTGGCCAGATAGAAGAAGGTGCCATGCGTCACGCGCGACTCTTCGGTGACTTGGCCAGGATAAGTGCCCCAGGTGTCCTGGGAGGGTGGGTATCAATCCGTGCTTCCTAATAGGCTAATCAACACATCCTCACAAGATGCGCGTCAAAATGGATCACCGAAATCGGACCGTATAATTTATGAAGTGACCGGAGAATCGGGAGGACCTGGAGGGGGAGGGGAACATAAAGGAGTTATGTCGGATCGCACACCCACCGCCGGAAGTGGGAGAGGAAAGGATACAAACAATCGTGTGATCCCCGCCAAGGCTACAAGCCAAACGTGAATTCATTGTACAGCTCCAAGAGATACTGCGAGCTTGAGGCCCAATGACACCACTGACCTTATCACTCGAGGGTGTATTATCCCATCTGTGGCGGGAAACCAACTAGCTAAATCTTCGCCGAAAGTCTTGTCTAAAATCACCGGCCTTTTCAAAAGGGTGCTATACGCGGTTTCTATCTGGTCTATTGCCAGCGCCTTGTCGAATGGGGTAATCGGGATCTTTGGATAACATCGTCAATATTTTTGATAAATGCGATGGAGTAGTTACATTTAAACGAATTATAGGAGGGATGGGATAGGATCCAGACACGTACGTCACCACAATCGATGATGGAAAAGCCTTCTTCGTACGGGTTGCTTTTCCAAGCCAATGTATAACCTTGGAAGGTCCTTTGCCTTCGACTGCCGGAACGGATAGCATACGGCCCGAACCGTGCCCTTTGGATTGCCTAGTCAGGAGAAGACCAGAAGAACGAGAGGAAAAAGAAAGAGGGCAATGAAGGCGAAAGAAGAGGTGTTACCCGCTCCTGTATGTCACTCCGATATCGAAAGGCATTCCAAGGATGGCAATGTCAAATCTAGACGTTTCATCCTCTAGACATCGTTGATATGGCAAGTGCGAGAAAGCGAGAGGTCCAGTGAATTGTAGGTCGATTTGAGCGCCGTATTTCTCCAACCAAGTTTGATCCATTGAGTTGACCGCGTTGTGCATTGGGATTTGAGGTGGCACGACATCATCGTCGTGGACGTGATGCTCTGCACCATGGTGCGATAGCACGAGAATCGCACTAGAAAGTAGAAAAGCGATGGAGAACGGTATCATGGTCAATGAAAGATAAGGAAATATTACAGCTGGGAAAAACGAGCTTTTCAAGACCTGGAATGCGTTTCAAAACAGATACAAGCCGATATCAAGTTCACATTAGTACAGTCATAAGAAGCGTGTTAGTGGTTGTCATCGTTAACGGCGAGGTGGGAGCAGAAGTAAACTGAGATAACATTGGCTCCCCTGTAAACATTTACCACTGGAATAACCTACACGGCTCCTCTGCGTCCTCAACGCGTAAATCTTACAATCCTCCAGTCCGTGCATTATGAATCCTTAGCGGAACAACTTCCCACATTCTCCGCATTCGCGCTTGCGCGTTCAATCCACCCGCCATCTCCTTCTCCCTCACCTCCCAAGGAATCCCAACAATCCTCAGCTCCCGACCAGGCTCCGGCGAATCATCCACCTCAGCCTCCTCTCCTCTCTCCTCTTCCAATATCTCAGTTTCATCCAAATCAATCTCACCCCCAAATACCTCCTCAGGCCTTGGCTGTGTCCGACTTCCCATCCCACCCATCCCCCCTATGAACGCGAGTGGTGTCGTGACCGCGTTGCTGAAGAAATCCGCCGCGTCATCCATTATCGTGCGCGGTTTGCGTTTCGGAACAGCAGTGAGCAAATAGGTCTTGTTCTTCCACGCCTGTGAAGGGCCTCCAGACCCTGAAGGAGAAGGTAGCGGGTAGGCGGGATCAGACAGAAACGTGAGGGTGATTTCACAGGTCTTGGGATCATAATTGAAGATGGGGAGGGGGTGAGCATACGAGTTGGGGAATGGGTATGAGATAGGACGTCGATGACGGAGCACAAGCGCATTGCCTATCATAGTTCAATGATTAAATCGAACGGAGCACTCAGGATGTTGGACTTCGAGACATACCCTCTGCGTCAATGGCGTGTCCTGACGATCGGGAACAGAGCGCTCCAGAGGTGTCGATGAAGAAGACCTTTGAAAAACGCAAGGTAAGAGATATGTCACTAGGAGCAACTTGTGTAAGATACTGACCTGATTATTATGATTGGGATCCCTTAAACCTATATCACCGTTGGTATTGGTATCAATTAATCGATCGATGAACTTACTTTCGACGAGGGAACTTTCTTTCTCAGGCCAGATAACGATTCGGCCCCCATCTTCAATACTATCCTCTTCCACATCCAGGACACGGCCAGTCGCAATGGAGCGGATAACAAAATAGCCAACCGGAAATCCACGAGTATCGTCCGCAGTCATGGCGGGCTTCTTGGGAGTGGAGGTTTACGTTCAGAAATGCGCCTTGTTGTTGAAACCTGTGCTCCGGCGCCTCTCCATTGAGCGCTCAGGGGTTTGTTAGGGTGACTGTGTTCATCAATTTAACATGACCCAAATCACAACGCGTTATGATGGACAGGATTACAGCATGAGGTACTACATGAGGGTGAACAGAAATCTTGAGAGTAAAACGAAAGCAATTCGACATCAAAAAACAACGACTGTCCCCCAGTTACTCATCCTCCTCTTCATACTCAAATGCTCCAGGGACACGTTGATGATCGCCTCTTGCTTCTCGCTGGCGTTCTGATCGCCTGAGATTTTGGTTCTCTTGCTGCCTTTTGTCCACCCAGTCTTCAAGTCTTCCGTGCATCTTTGACAGACTCTTCCATTCATGACGGGCAACAATACTACCACCGCGGCCGCTTTCCCAACCGGCGCTCATAATGACAGGTTCCTGTGCGTGTTTGGATCAGAAACGAGACCACGAACGAGAATTATACCTGGCACATACTTGTGAATGCCAGCTGACGTCGCGTACGCAAACATTGTGGCGTGGCCCATTTGTGGGTTCTGGGTCCATTCCCGATGGGTCGTAACTCATAGGCAGGGTACGTGAGCGATCAAGTATTTGGACTATGCGCCCATCCAAAGACCATATCTACAAGGTAATGAATGATGAGTTGCCAAGTAAAAATAAGAATGTGGACTTGGATTTACATGAATTTTTCCGTCACTTGACCCGGAATAAATGTATTGTTGACCTGTCGTTTCGGCAGGACTGAAATGACAACGAATAAGCGTCCGAAGGACGGCATGCCCTCGATAAGTCATCACGCTACAGTCTTTGGGGTGGGCCGCATGAGGCGACCCAGGATAATTGGGGTACCTGCTTTTTATAAATTGACAGCTCATCCTATCAACGACTGGGCACTCACCGATAGTCATAGTTCGGGGCGCCGTAGAACTTGTCTTTGAACGAGTCGAATTCCACACTGCTACGCATTTTGCGAAGATCCCATAACCGAAGTGCCTGATCTTTGCCATTCGAAATTACATATCGACCGTCGCCTTTTGCTGAGACGTATGTGATACCCTCGGTGTGGCCGACGAGCACCCCCGACGGCTTTTGAGAGGCGCCCAATGACCGACGATCCCTATTCAAGGGAAATAAGAAAACTAAACCCCAATGCAGCTACGAAAACGTACCAAACTTTCAGAAATGTGTCATCCGAGGCACTAACCAGTACGTTTCCAGAGGCAGTGTCGGCCCAACAACAACTATTCACATCGTCAGCATGCGCTGAAATCTTGACCGTCCTTCTATTCGCTACAAGATCGTAGACTAGAACAGGCATTGAGTGTCATTTGACGGTGGATAGATGAACAAGACCAAACCAAATATTTTCCCGCTGCCACCAGCTACTACCTCGTTTCCATCGGCAGAGAAGCGGCAACTCCAAATTCCAAAGTCCTCGCTATAGCCCCAGTATGCCCCTCTTCGACTTCCAGGAGGATCTCCGAAGTGGATTGGAATTTGAAGGGGAGAGTCATCTAGGGTACTTGTCATGTAAACAGTGGAAGTCTAGATAGGATGAGCCCCAGTGCTGTCAACCCAGGACATAGACACTGACGATAGACGCGTAGATCATTCTGAAAGAGTATGAGCATTGTCGTATAGGGTCGCCGTCGTCACTGATGCGTACCGCTGGTTATCAGGAGAAAGGTTCGCGTCCGTGATGGTCCAGCGACCAGGGTGCCCTTGAATCGTTTTCATGACTTTCATCGACGACTGAAAGCCAGGGTCATATGATACGTATCGACGTTCCGGTCTTCGATTAGATGTTGGAAGCGACTTTGTATCATAGACATGCAGCCGGAAATCTGTGGCGCGAAGTGAGCTTCTAATCAATCAAGGAAGAATTCGTGAAAACCTTGCGAGCACGTGTAATAGAACGAAGAGTCTACAAGTCAATGAGAAACAAATTCCTATTGCCTAGTCGTCACACTCACCGCTCGAGTATTGGCCGGTGTATATGTTAGCGTCGTACATAGCAACGGCCGCTCCGACGGAGTTAGGGATAAGGTTCTTGGGAAATAATGGGTAGGAGCTAGATGTCGATAATGAAGAGAGCTCACTTGAGCAATATCCTCCTTGTAAAATGAAGGCATAGGTTTAGAGAGCCGATCATGAAGCAAGCGGGCAACATTTGATCTGTTACCCCTGGACCGGAGTTTGTTTCCTACTCGGCCAAACTCGCCACTCGTGAGCAAGTCAACCCCTGGCTTTTGAGGTTCGGTAACGGGGGGATGCGTTAGAATTCGTGATGATCGCTGAGGACGACGATCTCGAAGCCGATTGAAGATGTCCTCGTCGTCATCGTCATCGTCGTTCTCGTCGTCGTCATCCTCTTCGTAGAGTGATATATCTCCACGCCGTATTTCCCCTGTACCTCTTAGCAAGCGGGTGAGGTCCTGCATTGTAATCCCAGAGAGACTGACAGTACGCCCTTCGCCACCTGGCGTATCAGCAGATTGAAGGGAGAATAGACCTGGAACACGATGTCATTAAAGGTGTGTAAGCAAGGCCCAAGTTGAGGCTGCACACTTGCGAGAACATCCTGAACTGAAGAACGATTAGCGGAGTTTGTTGGGAATTCTTCCTCTTCGTTGCTGGCCATTTGATGATGGTAAAGGTGAGTAATGAAGCAATGAAAGAGGGTGAGAGGGTCACCGGGGTCGGCATTGTCAGATGGACCGCGGCTTGATTTGATTTGTCATCAAAGTGGTGTTAATAGATCGGGGGAAGCCTTTGGAAAACAAGGACAAAGTTAGGATTGCTTTGTTTTTCAGAGTTTCTTGTTTGTGTATTTCGGACAGCACAAGGTCACATCGAAGACTTCATAATCTCGATTTTCTCAACTTTTCCTCGACATTCAATGGCCTCCCCTGCCACTATCACAATCACTGCAGAGGAAGTTAACTGCTTGATATTCGCATATCTACGGGATTCAGGTATGTCGCGGATCAATCGACTCTCTTCACGCGCTCACCCACGGTGGCATTTCCAAAGGCTTCACCCATTCGGCTTATACAGTCTCGATGGAAGCACACCTCGAAAGGTCTCCATTCTTCTCGAAACATATCCCTCGTGGTGAACTTGTAGAGCTTCTCAGTAAATCTCTCCTATATCTCGAAGCCGAATCCCATTGGAGTGGTGGTGCTTTGGCTGCAAACTGCCAGTCTCCATTTTCGCTTCTCGAGCAACACGTTTGCTCTTTGGAACCTCCTAGTACCCGTGTGCCACATCATACAGCGCCGGGAACCCTACCAAACCATGGCCTTTCATCTAAAACGAATGGCACGGACGCGAAACGGAAAGCATCCCCATCTCCTGTCGATGGCCCAATAGAGAAACGTGTCCGCCGGGATATAGAAGACATGGACGTTGACTCTTCTTCGGAAAGTGCGTTGCTGTTACATCTCCCAAATGTGTTGTTAATCATCAATACCTGGTCATTCTTTAGAACCACGAAATGCGTCACCGGCTGGCGCAAAGAAAGTCGTAAAGAAAACCAGACTGCAAGGACCTCGCGATGAGTCGACAAGCAATGCAATTTCACTCCTATCTGGGCATAGTGCTGAGGTATCGTCTACTTCTGTCGCTCTGTGGCAGATGATTCATTATGTATCACAGGTCTTCGTATGCGCATTCAATCCCGCAAACTACAAGATTCTAGCAACAGGGTGAGTTCCGATATTTCGAAACCTTGTCGGCACTAAAAGTGTTGTAGTTCCAAAGACGCAGCCATCAACATGTGGTTCCTCCCCGACCCTACCGATGTTACTCCCCAAGAGTTTGATCCTCCGATTACATTCCAAACGGCCTCAAAGCTTCAATCGGCAGATCTGACGTCGTTGCACTGGAACCCTGAAGGAACCCTTCTAGCTGCTGGATCATATGATGCTACCCTTCGGGTTTGTTCAACCTCGGGCGAAATGTACTTTCAGGAATCCCACCACGATGTTAGTATTCAATTTCCACCTTTCTTCACCTTTGCTGATTTGGAGCAGGGTCCGATATTTGCCGCTCGATTCTCTAAAAGTGGTAAATGGTTGGTGACTGCCAGCCTTGATGGAAAATCCTGCCTATGGGATGTCGCAGCTAAAAAGCTTGAGCGGATATACCGGTGCCACTCAAGTAGGTTTCCTGACATCTCATTCCTGCGGACTTTCTGATTTTCGTTTTCCAGATTGTTGTTTGGATGTCGAGTGGATTACCGATGACATCTTCGCAAGCTGCGGTGCCGACCGACTTATCTACATCATGCGGACTGACGAACCAAACCCAATTAAAACCCTTTCGTATGTTTCGTTTCGTTCTCATGTTTCCTGTCTCGCTAAGTGACCATCAGGGGCCACGCAAGCGAGATCAACCAAATGAAGTGCAATCCTTCATTGACCCGGCTGGCGTCTTGCTCCGACGATATTACCGCGCGCGTCTGGAAAGTGGACAACCTTGACGACTCAATACCTGGTCTGGTCGCTTCTGAACATGTTGTCATCCTCTCAGGCCATAAACATGCTGTGAGCACTGTCGCCTGGTGTCCAGTCACCCAATCAGGCTCCAACGAATGTCTCGCGACGTAAGTATGTTCCGTTCTTTTATTTGATCAATATTCACCAGTCACTTAGAACGTCGTTTGATGGAACCGCAAGGCTTTGGGACTCTGTGTCTGGGGAATGTTTGCGAACATTTGCGGATCACAAACGACCAGTCTATGCCCTCAAGTTCAGCCCAAATGGCCAGTGGCTCGCGACGGGCGGAGGAGATGGTTGGATGCACATTTACAATTTTAAGGTTCGCGGCGTACACATTCCGTTGTTTTGCGCGCCTGACAATTTCTCCTCAGTCAGGAGCCAAGAAATGGTCATGGTATGCTGGGTCAGAAAAACCCGGCGTTTTCGAAATCGAGTGGCAAATACACAACGAGATCAACCGAATCGCGCTGGCGTTGGAGTGTCGGCAAGTCGCGGTCATCGACGTAAACAAAATACCCGCATTGCTTGAGGTCGAGACGCAGGAGGTGAAGGACACTTTGCCCGCAGTTTCGAAGACATGATCGACGAGGGACTCAAGATCGTCGCCTCATTTAAGCATTTGTACCACCGAGAACGTTTACCAGTGTTTTCTTGTTTAGTTTTGTAACTTAGGATCTCCAGCGTCAGGATGTAATGTGTGTTGTCTGGCTCACTAAACTATATACTTTGTTAGATGTGCACGATATCATCTGTATATCCAACTGCTACTACTCCTCCATCAAAAGATCACCCCATCGAATCCTCTTCTCTACGAATCCACATTCGCCTGTTAGATCCGCTAGATGGCGCATTGTTGGTCGGCCGTGTGGACAATTCCAAGGCTGATCCATCGTTCCCATATGCTGAACAACCTAGATTCCTCAGATCAGCCACCTTGATACCAGCCTATGAAACAAAACACACCGAAGTCATTTGGTTCTTGGTAAGTGGCATCCCAACCATCACACTCTTCCGACAAGCTCGCATCGCAAACATTGCCCGAGCCTTGGAACATCGAACCATTTGTCCTGTCGGGCGGTCTCTCATGAGGTGAATGAGCTCCTCAAGATCTACATGCCAAAATCAATAGGGTTGTATGGACACTCGGCATAACCAACTGTTCATACCTTTGGTATCGAACACGGTATTTTTACTGATAGGTTTTGTGAGGAGCTTCAACCTTGAGCCCCTTGGGGTGGCTTCGTCCTCTTCCATGGCTTCGTCCACTTGAATTTCAAACCCGTTTTGCCGTAGGACCTCGATGTTCTCAATAGCCAGCAACTCGTCCGCAGCGGTCAATTCAAGTCCTTGTGGTCTGGAATTGGCATAGTGCAATTCAGCAAGGTGGTCTGAGAGCACATCACCAACCCGAATTGACTGACCTGAACAATTTTTGCGAATTAAACACCGTAGTTTGCTGGAGTGTCTCGAAATTATACTTTTCGTCCGCCGCGTGCTGATCGACGATGAACAGGTCATCCATCATCATGGGCTTCTCCGACTCCTTAGAGCGAGTCTTCTCCTTCCGTCTCCTCGCAATGATGAAGCCTAGATTAAACTGTCCCACCACCTCCATTTTTGAGAAATCATCCTTGTCAATGACTCGGGCCAGTGCGTCCGCAGCCTTTTCGTCGTCCTCCGTATTTGAAACTCCGGCGTCTAGTGGCACTTTGCTCGTTGCTGCAGTCGCTGGTGAAATAGCTGCGTCGTCGCGTTTGGATGAAGCGTTAGACCGACGTCCCCACAGCCTTGTGATCCGCGCTGTGTCGAATCGAAGACTTATATCGCCGGTACCGGGATGTGAAGAACGAATCACTTCCGGTCGCGGAATAGTTTCGCTCGTGGTTGGAGGTGAGATAAAGCTGGGGTCGATCTGAGTGAGGCTAGAGTCTTCTTGGTCATCTTCCGCCTCATCCAGACTTTCTGGTGTTTTAGCTGGTGCCCCCGCCATTTGCTTGCGATTCTGCGCGGCAGGGGGCTCGTTTGCCTGGGGGCTCAGCGGAGGATCATGCTTTCGATTTGGACGGGGGATTTCCTCTCGTTCATCGGGTGAACTTTCCAGTTCGTCCATTTCTTGGTCTCCGTCAGGATCGGTAATCGGAACTTGACTCCCAGTTCGAGCAAATCCAGCGAGGCGATGACGGATGTCCAGTTGGGTGTTTTTGGACCTCGCTTCTGACCTTTCTTTACTATTCCGCGAAGTGCTGGTGCTAGACCGCGGAAGTAAGGTCAACTTGGACTGAACCAAGCGGCTTGAGGATGAACTTGACGGCTTCTCAGCAACGCTCAATTTCAACCTCTTTGTAGGAGGCCGATCATCCGGAGGAGCCTGTTCCTCCTGCGGGGGGGAATTCGAGTCTCTGTTCCAGATCGCTTGCCGGGTATCAATCGTAATTCCGTTCGAACGTTTGGGTGGAGCTCTGGTGTTGGTTTGCCGTTCTTCAAGTTGGCCTGAGCCCACTGTCGGGGGCGAAGGGCTCGTACCACTAGCAGGCGCCTCATCCAGCATCGAAGGACCCTCGGGACTCCCCGATATTCGGATACGTGGAGGACTTGGTTCTTCAATGTCCATCTGCGATGATGAGGTGGCTGTGTCGAGATGAGTGGGGCTAAAGGATTGAGACTCATCCAGAGCTTGCTGAGCTGACGTCGACTGCTCACTTAGCGTCGAGCTCTCGCCGTCGTCAGTGGCAGCCCTTGATGGGTTGCTCAACCGCGGTTTCAGTTGTGAAGAAAGAGAACCAGGCAGTAGGCTTTGCGTTGTCGCTTTCGTTCGGGATCCGCCGACATCATATGTTGACCGGGCAGCGTCAAATGTGACTTCCAGTGCCGCCTAAAAGGTGAGCACTTAGCAATATATCGAATCAAAATGGTTAAGGAGATGCCTTTAACGCTGAGATTAAGTTGTTCTCGCTATGAATGAAGATTGTCCGTTTATCAGGACTGACGTTCACGTCACAGGTTTCTAAGATAGATATTAAAGCCAGAACGAGAGCGGAAAGATTGACAAACCAGTGGGTATAATGAAATCAGCCAAGATGAAGGGGGCCTGCGTTGCATTGAATGAGCGGTAGACTTCGTTGAAGGTCTTCTGTAGCTATCTTACGAGAAAGGAAATCAGTGGATTTACGCTTGAGTTTAAGCGAAACAAACCTTGTTGACGTTACAAGGGCGGCCATTGATGTAAAAGAATTGTCGGTCTGTCCCTGTGCGTCCACAGCCAATGGAGAACTTGGATATTAGTCCTTTCACAAAGACAGGGATCGCAACGTCGTCATCGCTAGGGGTCGTCGAAGTCGAGGCTCTGAAGAGTGGTCAGTGACGGACGTGAGATCAAACTCAGAATATGACACACGCAGCGAGACGTTTTAGCGCAGTACGGTCGCGTTCGACAGTGAGCCTCAGATCGAGGTCCACGAGATTCTCTGATGCTTTCGGGCCCCATACCGCCGAGACTGCCGTTCGACCGTCTGCAACACCTTGCGTTCGGAGCTGCACTGTTTTTTGCCTATGGAAGGATAAGTCACAGTTATTGCGGAGATATTCTAACACGAACCCTTTCTCGAGTTGGTTACTAACAGAAAAGCGGACACCAGAAGTTGTCGTGGACGTTGTGTTACTGCAAGGCCCAAGAGCGTACGCAGTCAGGAGGTTGAGAGCCTTTCCATATTCACGTTTCGCGTTGCGTTCGAGTTCTTTCCTTCGAACTGCAAGTGGTTGAAATACGTTGTTGAGAATGACAGAGGTGCCTCGCTAACAATGCCAACGACACAGTTGGTTCACGGTGAATCAACAAGGTCAATCACACTCACTGGTCTTGCAACTTTTGACCGTTTCTTAACCTGACCCGACACATCGAACTCCAAGTGTGTGCCCATGGGTGGTTCTGTCGCGGTAATGACAGTAACACTCTCGCACAAAGCGCACAAGGACGACAAAGCTTCTCCGCGAAATCCAAAGGTTCGAACGGTTGTGAGATCAATAAAAGACGACAACTTAGAGGTGTGATGTTTCAAGGCTGAAAGACTGGTTGGTGGGGATCTGCGCCAATGATTGGAGAAACACACACCAATGCTGTCATGGTCTTTTTCTGATATTCCACAGCCATTGTCTATGACTTCAATGGATTTGGTTCCATATTGCTTGAAGCGAACCTCTGAAAGCGTGAAAGGTGCTCAGCAACGCTGGGTCGTGAAAGCTGGCTCGACACACCAATGTTTGTCGCGCCCGCATCTAGACTGTTCTCAACCAATTCTTTGACGGCGGTCTGGAGATCAATTACAACCTGCCCTGAAGTAATTCTATGGACCGAAGACGCGTCGATTGGCTTGATAACTGTCGACATTTCTGGTGTTTGAATATGCAACATGCTGGGCGGGATAAATGAGAGCACTTGTTCAGGTAATCCGAATTGACTAATTTAGTCATTCACGTGACACTTTCGGCTGGAATGACGTTTTGTTCGGGATTCCCCTCCCGCCACAGGTCAACATCGCACTTTACCATCGACGACCATGTCGTTCGCCATCCTAGCTCTTCGTCCAGTAACTACTCGTAGTGCCTTGCGCACAGTCTCCCTTCGAAAATTCACTCTTTCTCAGTCTTTTAGTACAAACCTCCGTTCCGGTGGAGTTCTGAATGCACTGAAGAATCGTACAACGTCATGGTCTTCCGGAACGTTTACTAAACCCTCAAGGTCCATTGTATCGGAGACTCCAATGGTCAGAACCAGTCAAGGCTTTGACTGGAAGCGTGCAGCGCTGATAGCCGTAAGTTGTTTTCTCCTCAATTTCTCCTAAGGAGGTTGAGCTGACACACAATCCAGGCTGGGGTTGCCGGCGTGGTCACTATCACCGACGGAGTCCTGAACAGGGAGTCGAGGGAAAGCCTTTCAATAGCGGAGCGGACTTACTTGAATGACAGTTTCAAGTACACTGGAGGTGGCCTGCTTTTGACGGCAGTGGCGGCACGATCCTTGTTCAGGTCTGGAGTTGCGTACCGCATCATGGCTGCGAATCCTTGTGAGCTGGGCCACCCCCTAGCTAGAGATGCACTGACTCTTTTGTAGGGGCTGTTTTGGGTGTGAGCTTGGTTGGCAGCATCGGATCAATGATGGGGGTTTATTACACACCAACCGACAGACCAGTTCAAAAGCACCTTTTCTGGCTTGTGGGTGTTCCTAGTTTGGAAAAGCCACTCGTTACTGATTGAAATCCGCCAGGCATTCAACGCTTGCCAAGCAGCTACTCTGAGCCCTCTCTTCTTCTTCAACCCTGCCATTTTGTCCCGTGCAGCCCTTTACACCGTTGGCGTCGTAGGTTCTTTGTCTTGGGTTGGGGCAACTGCGAAGTGCGTCTTTGTTGCATCTCTATCGACGGTTTCATCATTGATCGTCAATTTCTGCAGGAATGACACATATCTTAATATCGG
Organism: Macrocystidia cucumis; assembly: GCA_001179725.1. Lineage (NCBI taxonomy): Eukaryota > Fungi > Basidiomycota > Agaricomycetes > Agaricales > Macrocystidiaceae > Macrocystidia > Macrocystidia cucumis. Next base: position 3,203 of record CEMH01202728.1, on the reverse strand, counting down.
TGGACCACTTTTGGCTGGACTGACAGTGGTTGCATTGAGCTCGTTCGCCCCCATGGTCTTGCCTCTTGGCCTTCGCAGTCTCGCAATTACGGAGTCCATCTCTTTGTACGGTGGTCTCGCAGTCTTCGGTGGTTTTGTCCTCTACGAGTCAGTATTTTCTGGATAACCCAGAAAGATCAAGCCGCTCATTGATCTTTTTAATAGCACACAAAAGATTCTCCACCATGCCCGAATGGCAGAGCAAGGCTTGATTCAACGCGACGCATTGAAAGAATCCATCAGTTTGGAGCTTGATATGATCAATATATTGTGAGATTCTGGCATCAAACGCCCATTTTCCCTTCTAATGATTCCGTATAGCATTCGCTTGGTTCAAATTCTCGCAATGCAAGGCAACAGGAAGAAATAAACTTCTGCAGTAGATCCGTTATACTGGCACAACGGCAGGATGAAAGCTTGCTTTGCCCCCCTTTTGTATTACGAACCTGATGTATCCAAAATTATTACCATTCCACCTCTACTCTTCAAATACTGCCACTCCGACCGAGATTCTCAAGAAGCTTGAGGAAGCTTCCGGGGTCGACAATTTCCGTCCCACCATAAGTGACCCTTTTGCCCGTCTTTCCAGCCCACTCCTCCAAGTTTCCGTATTCCACGTAACCTGCCCCTCCAACCATGAAAACCACGCTTTCCGCATAAGCCATGCGACGACCTCTGGTTGCCCCACTTCCCCCTGCCGGGCCGGGATATCCTGGCCCTGTACCCGCACGCGGTGCGCGGGGGTCCAGGAAAAGGTACTCGTCGGTCTCTTGGAGCGACTGACTGGAAGCGGCAGCAGAGTCCATGAGTGCCTCCGTGAGGCGTGTGACGGGCAGAAGTTTATTGGTGGGCAAGAAGTTCTTCACTCCAGAGATGAAATTCTCTAAGCCTCCTTCCTTCAGCCGATCTGTCAACTAAAAGGGAAAGATGTTGTCAACTAGGGTAAGAAAAGAGAAACAGGGGTGTAAGAGGAAGGGCGACGTACTCTGTTTCCGAAAACGCTGAAACCTTTAAACAGCTCTCCACCTTGGCCAGCTCCGAGATTGGGAGTTGCGCTCCCTGTTGCGCTCGCACTGGCAGACATCGTCATTCGGGAGATTTCCCTCGTCCGCCTGACGTATTCAAATGCAGCCACGTCCGCGCCTGCGTTCTTCAACTCCCGCTCCAACTCAACAACGTCGTCTTTCGAGATGGCGTTATCTGCTGATGACAGGTAAAAAACAACGACGAGACGAAGCTTGTCGGTGGGGGTAAGCTCTCCATCTGCACGAGGTGTTCGGAGAGTCTCGAGAATGGAGGCAACCGTCTTGACATAGTTCGGAGGGATGAGGACCAAACCGTTGGGTAAAAAATCCATCACGTACCTGTTTGTTTATAGCTTCCTCCATGCTGAAAAGCTCATCTAAACCACGCTTCTTGATTTGTTCAAGTAACGCGGAAGCAATATTCATGTGGGTGTCTAAAGTTGCTTTCCGTGCAGTCAACTCCGGGAGCTGAGTTATGGCGGTTTTGAGATGGGCCGCATTGGTAGAAAGGTCCCTAGCCAGAAATTCAGCATACAAGCCCTCGAAGACTGGTTGGGAACATACAATTGAGAGATGTCATTCACGTTGCTGACTCCTGTACTCCTGGTGATCTCTGCAGCGTCCTGCTTGTATTTGTTGAGCTCAGTGTCAATGTCTTCCGCCACCTGCGGAAATGGGTCTGCGGCATGTTTCGCCCAGAAGAAATCTTTAGAATCAAGATCGTAAGATTTTTTAGGTTGTTGTTGGTGTTCCGGAACGACAACGCGGTTGAGCTTGATTTCGAGGCAGTCTGAGATGAGGGCTTGATAAGTCCATCCATGTGAAAGCATCGCCACTAGATCCACGTTTCGGTCGAGAATGAGCAGGACTGTAAGGACAGAAGGGATCAGCACACGTAAGAAACAATGAAGGGACCTGAACGAACGGGGGCGTTGAAGGTTGGAAAGTCCTGTGGAGTCTTGAGCAAACAGAGATGAAGATGATGCTGGGTTTCGGGATGCAGTGAGAATAGCATCCCGAATCTTTGTTTCCAATTTCTTGGCCACCATTTCTGCAGCATTGCCCTTCGGGGCGCGGATGAATGGGACATGGCCTGTCACACTTCAATACGATAGAACTATTGATGCAAATGATTGTTGCTGACCTGCTGTAGCAATGGCGCTGAATAGTCCACTGGCAACTCTTTCTATCTCAGCTTCTATTTGTTGATCTGTTGACGAAGGGGAGTTGAGGATGGTGTACGTGGACGAGGGGATGTCAGAATTAACTGGTTGGGAACTTGAAGCTTGAGGAGAAGGAGGAGGGGGAAGAAGAGAGAACAGAGAAGGGGATGGAGCAATGAATGAGAGGTATTGGTCGAGAACCTGTAGTCTGTTATAGCGTGGTGCGAGAGCAGTCAGCGATGACTTACCTGCTCAACAAGTTCCCCCGTTCCGTCGCTTGCAACGGACGCAGCTAATTCCTCCAAAAGCGATCGGGGAAGGGGCTCCACAAAGTTAAGGTGAAAAGTTTCGTACAATGAGGCGCGGAGGTCTTCTGCGATGCGGCGAATATTGGCAATGGTTGGGGAGACGAAGTAGACGGCCGGTACATCGGGGAGCGGAGGTCGCAGAGAATGAAGTTGCCTACGCCATTCGACGTTTGAGTGAATTATATGGTAAACTCGAAAACGCCTTACACATGGAGAGTGACCCCTACGTCGCGAAGGTCTTGGACACGCAACACAGTCGCCAAAACGTCTTTAGTTTGCTGGTCTAAGACTAGTATCTTCCATACTGGCGGGCCTGTTGGGGGTGGCGTTTTGAATCCGGAGCCAGACTTTCCAGCCGTAGACGCGGTGGGCGGATCGATACTGTTGTTGAGATTGAGCAATTGCAATAATGCCGTTGTTTGAGCATTCTGCAGCGTTGGCGGCGCTATCGACTGATATGTTTTAGAGGATTCGGTTTTGGGGACGAGTGGCGACTTACATGCTTAACCGTCGCCATTTTCTGTTATCAAGACGGCTTTGATATGGGATATCTAGATGTAGTGAACAGCGAGGAATGAATGGGTCGAGGAACACGTCCTGAATTCTATCGTCACGTGGTTACGCACCGCGTGCTCGACGCTCGGCGTTTGGGCGACACCACACGCGCG
>CEMH01202727.1:51769-67553 GCA_001179725.1 Macrocystidia cucumis | reverse complement strand
CTGAGGTCTGGCCGCCCATTACTCCTCGGAAGCGGTCTCGCCGAAGAACTCGTGGACGAGCTCGAGAACAAGGCCGCAGCGGAATTGCTGGAAGCCAAAACACCACATTGGATTCGTTTGCAAAACGTCTATGCTCGTAAAAAGCGACAATAACAGAAAAATACTATTATTATTATCATCCCTTTGATCTTTGATTTTTGTCCCGCGATCAATCGGCGCGCGTACACACGTCTCTTCTTGACTCCTCGCCTCCTCTTTCGGAACAACATCGCTTTGATGGACAGATGCGAACCGCCCATTGTTGCACGACGTGGCCTTCATCCAAAAGACAGGAGCAGTATGTCAATGTTGATTTAATCTCCTTATTTATCCCCTCTGTTCTGTCAAACAGCCAACTTCCTGACGTCCATACACGGGTATACCGCCATGAAACAAAAGTGTCAAAAGACTGTTTGATTCTAATTCAGTCTCTTTTCAACGTAAGTCATTAAGGAGAGGCAAATACATATGTCCTGAGTTGGAAGTTATATAAGGAATGGACGCAAAAGCGAGCTACGTTATACCATAAATAATTTGTAAAGGAGTGGTCCGAGTTGGGCGGCAGTTGAAGAATATCCATGAGTTGACTACACGAAGAAGAAAAAAAGCCCCCAAAAAACTACGCTTGATACTGTGGAGGAGAGTCATACGTTTCGTCGTCGTCGGGGTCAGGAACTGACGGGATGGGTCCCTTGACATCAGGTCGGTAAGAGGTGGAAGCGCCTGCTCCTGCCGAGGACGATGCGCCCACACTCTCCGCGTATGTCGGCGTTGAAGGCACGGGTGGTAAAGCGCTGCGAGCAGCTAAAACGCCAAATGAACTTACGGAGGCGTGTCGCTGTGGTGGATAACCCATGGACAGATGTGCACTGGAGGTGATGTGTGAACCAGACGCCAAACTCGACTGATCGTCTTCTCGAAGTGGCATTTGTGAACTGGCGGCGTATGACCTGAGCTTCTCTGCTTGCCAGTCTCTTTGTGGGAATTGAGCGCTGGTCGGAGATTCGGAGTCCACAAAAGGATACTGGGGATACGCATAACCAGGGGTGAGAGGTGCAGAATTTGGGTTGAAAGGGCTGAGAACCCCTGGTGCACCATAAGGAGCGCCAGCGGAATCGGGACGAGAGTCCTGATAGCCTGGTCCAATGGGTGATACTTGGCGGATTTTTGCCCCTGCTCGTTTACGACTTCGACGCCACCAGAAGAAGGCAATAATGAGGCCAATGATGAGAATCGCAGCAATGGGTCCGATGATTAATCCGATATTTACGGACGAACTGAGATGAGACGTTAATTCGGGATGGTTGCATGTGCGACGACCCTAACAAGCTTACGATTTGGCTGGTGTTTGATTGGATGGACTTGATTTTGGGGGAACGACTTTGGATTGAGGTTGGAAGACGGTCACAGAACTGACCGCAAGATTCTTGCCATCTTGAGCGTTCACAAGCTGGATTTGATGACCTTGGTTGGGGTCAAGTCCAGAACGGAAGAAAAGAAGGGTGTCAGGTATGTTCCAGGGGCTGCTTGCATTGTAGGACGTGGAAACACCGTCAAATATCTGGGATAAGATGAGCAGTTGAATCTTCCGGAGAGCAGTAGCCGACGTACAACAGTGTAGCCGCCACTGTCGGAATTGGTTCTCCCTTTGACAGCGACTGCCGCGACATTGTTCATGTTCCAAGACACGGACGCTCCGTTGCTGTTGGTCTGGTGAAAAGGAGCGGACACTGACGAGTTAGGGACACCAGTCTCCGTGATTGTTGGCCAAGAGCCTTCGTACGACAAGACGGTGGTATTGGAATTGTCGACGAAGATTGGGATTGGGGGATTGTTGCTGCATCGACACTCAGAAATAAAGGACTCGCTTGAAACGGTATCACTCACGCTGTCCCCAAAGGTGTAGACACAACAGCATAATTTACGGACAGTACCTCAGAAGTAGAGCCTGGACGAGCAATTAAGCTCACTGTATAAAGTTAAGCAACCGAGGGACAACAAAGCGGCTGGTGAGTACGCACCATAGTGAGTCCCTTCAGCCAGCTTGAGATAAGAACAGAGAAGGTCATTTGATTGTTTGCGGTCGTATGCATTATTGTCGATGATGAAATCGAAGGAAGCGTTTGCATTGCCGTAAAACGAAATACCAGTGCCTATGTGGAGTAGCGAGTTGAGGGGGGAAAATGAAATACAAAAGAGCAGTGATCAAGGCGCACCATAAAATTGAAGTTTGACATTGGCGCCGACGGAAGAGGTGGTATGAAAGGAATCTCCCTTGCTAACTTGATTGGGTGAGGTGTTGAAGCCAGACTGACTATACCATGTTCGCCACCCCTTTGAAGCGTCGCCCTCGGCTGAGGGGTAAGATGAATAAGAAGGTAACAAGGATGAATAATTCGTTCGGACTCACCAACTGGACTAAAGACAAATGAAGGACTCGTATCATCAATCGTATAATTCCAAAGCGCCATGATGAGAGGAAAGGAATGTGGAAGTACAAGGGCAGGAAGGCCACCACTTGACTGTTGACTTGGGTGGGATGAAGGGTGAAAAGGGTGTGCCTGAAATTGATGGCGAGGACATTCCAGACGGCCTCAAAAAAATGGGTGTTCAGCGCGGTCACTTTGCCTGAAACGATAAGACCCTGTCCACATCATGATGGATGGATCTTATCATGGATGGGTTTGGGATTTTGCCCGAACTGCGGGCAATGCTACGCTGACTGCAACAATACAGGATGTATTATTACTCCGACTAGAGTGTACTTTGTGTAACAATAAAAGGGAGGTCTTTTTTTCTTTTTCTTTTTTTCAGTTCAGGGAAGGAAGGACGTCAAAGTGATCGAAAGAGTGACAGCAGGATGATCGCGCTAATTTGTTCTCTCCTCTTGGTCAATGCCTCGTCTTCATAAAATCATACACCCCTCACAAGATACTGCTCATGATATTCTTCTCCAGTTGAACCTTGCCTCATCACCATCGAGGGAACAAGTTCACTCAGAAATTGAAAATTCTTTGTTGTTACCCAAAGAACAGTTCCCATCGCATTGGTTGCCCTCCTATCAGCAGTTCGCATAAGCAATCGTACTTTGTCGTTATCATCTTCACATCTTTTCTGTTAGGAACTGGAAACATCCACTCTATGTCCCTGCTCTTCTGGGGTATCAACCCTCCCCATCCCCTTCCAGTCTATCATTCGTCAGGGCTGGACTCGAAGGACGCGTCGTTGGTTACACAGAAGTGCGTCGAATCGTGCAGTTTGTACCGTGGCTGACGATAATGCAGGTCGTGAACCCACCAACCTCCAGCGGGTTGACATCAACTTCCCTAGAACGCGCTCCAGGTCCAGGGAAAAACTTTGTCCGCGGGAAATCAGGTTTTGTTCCATTTTGGCCTGGAGGGTTGGAAGCCTCAAGCGAAGAGCTGTTTCTTGATCCCAACTCTTCTTCGAATAATCACGGCCTCCGCTCCGTCCCGCCTGGTTTTTCCAGAGGATTTGGCCAATCAGGCGACGAATTGGGAGATGGTGAAATGCTTGCGTTGGACGCACAACAACGAAGCACGCGTATTAGCCCAGACATGGTGAGTCCGATCTAGGTTGCAAAAGAACCCCGACTTTTGCTGAGCGAACGCTAGGACTACGGCATCAGAGATGCGGAGGAAGAGAGCATTGAAGCATCCTTGGACATTGATATGTTTCTGCCGGCTACAGCGAGTATTCTGCCCTTTCATCCACGTCAGTGCTGACCCGCCGCTCAAGACGGCAAACATCAGACCAGTCCAAGCTCCTTCACGAAAGAGTCGACGACAAGTCGTTCAGAAGCGTGACTGGGCTCACGTTATCGACATCAAAACGCCTCTCGTTAATTTTCACGAGCTGGTGCCAGAAATGGCTCACAAGGTACTCGATGACCCCTCTCTAAATTTTGAACCTCTCACTAACCCCTCTGCAGTATCCCTTTGAACTCGATACTTTCCAAAAACAGGCTGTTTATCATCTCGAAATGGGAGATTCCGTCTTCGTAGCCGCACACACCTCCGCCGGGAAAACCGCCGTCGCTGAGTACGCTATATCACTGGCAGAAAAACATATGACACGGTTTGTCGTTCTCCCCTTTCGGTTGATTCCTCTGTGACAATCTGGCAGCGCCATCTATACGTCGCCAATAAAAGCCTTGTCGAACCAAAAGTTCCGAGATTTCAAGGAAACGTTCTCGTCCTCCTCTGTGGGCATCCTGACTGGCGATGTTCAGATAAACCCAGAGGCGAGTTGTCTCATCATGACCACGGAGATCTTGCGCAGTATGCTCTACAAGGGCGCGGACCTAATTCGTGACGTTGAGTTTGTCATTTTCGACGAGGTTCACTATGTAAACGATGCAGAGGTGCGACGCAATGTACGCTCCTCGGAGAGCGCTACGGCTCACTTCTCCAGAGGGGTGTTGTTTGGGAGGAAGTCATCATCATGTTGCCTGAACATGTCAATATCATCTTGTTATCAGCGACGGTCCCGAACACTAGAGAATTTGCTGATTGGGTTGGGTAGGTCAACTTGACACTGAAGAAGCTACACGACTGACTTGCTGCTGCAGGCGCACCAAGAAGAAGGATATTTATGTCATATCTACCGCCCAACGGCCAGTGCCGTTAGAGCATTACCTATATGCTGGTCGGGAACTTTACAAAATTGTTGACTCGAAGAGAAATTTCTTGGCTCAAGGGTGAAACCACTTCTTGGAACTTCTTTTCATTTATTTTTCAAGGGACTGATGTATTTGGCAGTTACAAGGATGCTGGAGAGGCCCTGAGAAGGAAACAGGACAAGGAAAGAGAGGCCGCAGGATTACCCCCTGTTCAAAGAGTCGGCGCCCGAGGGGGTGCTCAAGCCCAAAGAGGACAACAACGGGGTGTGCCGAATACCCGAGGGACGCGAGGGGCACCGCCGCGCGTTATGAGGGGCGGCGGAGGGAGCCCTCGAACTTTACACGTGGACAAAAACGTCTATGTGCACCTGCTCGGTACCTTGAAAAAGCAGGCACTCCTCCCCGTTGTGGTCTTTACGCTCTCAAAAAAACGTTGTGAAGAAAATGCTGCCACCCTTACAAACGCGGACTTGTGCACATCTGTTGAAAAAAGCGAGGTTCATGTTGCCATTGAGAAGGCACTCTCTCGTCTAAAAGGTCAGTAGGTCTGGTTGTTTGTTTGTTTTTCCCTCGCTTGTGTTGATTGACCCTGATGACGGGAAAAGGTACGGACAAGAAGTTGCCACAGATTGGACGTATGCGGGACCTCCTGAGTCGGGGCATTGGCATCCACCATGGGGGTCTACTCCCTCTCGTGAAAGAGGTGAGCGTATGTTACCCAGCGTTATAGCTTACGGCGTTGACTTTATCAAACTTGAGGTTGTCGAAATTTTGTTTGCTCGTGGTCTCGTCAAGATACTCTTTGCGACAGAGACCTTTGCGATGGTAAGATATCACCACTGTCCATGGCGTTTTTGGTTATAGTTGGCTGAGAATATTATTCAGGGAGTTAACATGCCGGCAAAGTCGGTGGTATTTTCTGGAATAAGAAAACATGACGGGCGAAGTTTCCGGGATATTTTGCCAGGCGAATACACTCAGATGGCTGGCCGAGCTGGACGGCGTGGGTTAGATCCAACAGGCACTGTGATCATTCTTGTCACCGACTCTCTGCCAGAGGTATGTTTTTCCAGTGGGTTTTGTTGAGGCCGTTCTTATCTTGCCTTGTCATCTAGCAAGGCGCGTTGCAGACCATGATGCTGGGGACTCCGGGGAAACTTTCCTCACAATTCAGGTTGACGTACAACATGATACTCAACCTACTACGTGTAGAAGCACTCAAGGTTGAAGAGATGATCAAGCGGAGTTTCTCAGAGAATGCTTCGCAACGTCTGCTACCTGACAATCAAAAGAAAGTTATCGAGGTCAGATTGTAGATCATCTTCTCTATTCATATCTGACAGACCGCCGTATCCCAGGGCGAAAAAAAGCTTGCGACGTTGGCGAGGCTGTCTTGTGATGTATGTCTATCCGACATCCAGGCGTTCTATGAGGACAACACATATGCCATCGACGCGACCCAACGGTTGATAGCCCTTGCCGCTGATAAACATCAAAGCAAAATCCTCGTCGCAGGACGGGTGGTGATCCTTCGTGATGGTGTCCGTCTTGCCTAATCTCTGCCTCTGAACGTCTCCTCATTCATTCGTGACAGCACTTTAAAGATGGCAACGCCGCGATCCTGTTAAAGCAAGCGCCTGCTCCAAGTTCCGAGTCCGGAGTGATTGACAAGACTAAGGCGTATTTTGTTTTGGCTTCCGTTCGACCGGAGATGAAGCGAGCCTCGAAAGGTAATTATACATGTCCTTTTTGACGGGGATTTGTTCATAAAGTCTTTAGCAGACATTGACCCCCAGATTATCCCACCTCAATGGCCCCCGCGGCCTGAGTCTCTTCTGTGCGACGGGGCCGAGTATGAGCTTAAGGCAGTACCTTTGACTAGTATCTCTCTCGTGACCGACAAGCTCGTAAAAGTGGGTCATCCAAGTTCCCTTCCAGGTGCTCCGACTAATAAGATCTTCGATGGATCAGGTGGAAGTGGAAAAGATTGTGGATAGGCATCTCATCGCCCCCATGCGCGAAGGCGTAACCGCGCTTCAAAGTTTGATCCGTGATTGGATAAATGCGAACGGAATTCCAGAAGTGGATTGGACCCGGATTCGAACGTTGGAGTTTCAAGACACTTTTCGATCAAGGAATTCTCGGCTTCACCGTTTCAAGGAGAGAAATTGTATTCATTGCCCTGATTTTGCTCACCATGTCAGTCTGTTTTACACACACGGAAGCGTACACCCTTTGAGCTCGTTCCGCGCGTCCTTACATCCGGTTTGATAGTACGAGATTCTTCACGGAGAAAACGTGCTACGCGCAAACATTGAACACCTCAAACTCGCCATCTCTGACCAGAACCTAGAGCTCATCCCTGATTACGAGCAACGGATAGAAGTCCTGAAGGAACTTAAATTCATTGATGAAAATTCTACCGTGTTGTTGAAGGGTCGGGTAGCATGCGAGGTGTGTTGCGTGAACTGAACTTTCATTCTCCCCGTAATGGATGTATTCTTATCGCTCACAGATAAACTCTGCGAGCGAGTTGGTGTTGACAGAAATCATTTTGGAGAACACCCTGGCGGCGTACGAGCCAGAGGAGGTGGTGGCATTGTTATCGTGTTTTGTGTTTCAAGAAAAAACCGACATTGAGCCCATCGTACCGCCGAAGCTTGATATTGGACGCCAAGAAATCCTTAAAATCAACGATCGGGTGTGCAGAATTCAAGACTCTCACAAGGTTGCGGTTGAAGAGTTCCGAACCGACCTCAAGTTCGGGTTGATGGAAGTCGTTTATGAATGGGCGAAGGGGATGGTGAGGGTTTCCATCTGATCCGTCTGTCGTCTGACCGCTAGCTGATGCAGGAAATCATCTGACAGCCCTTCGAACAAATCACAGCCTTGACCGATATCGCAGAAGGCACGATTGTGAGGGTGATCACACGCTTGGACGAAACATGTCGCGAGGTTAGGGACGCCGCTCGTGTTATTGGTGATGCTAGTTTGTTCAAAAAAATGGAGGAAGCGCAGGTCAAAATTAAAAGAGATAGTAGGTCAAGTCCTTGTTGTATCCTATCCAGAAACTCTTTGCTGACTCTGCAACCGAAACAGTCGTCTTTGCGGCGAGTTTGTACTTTTAGAGTGTAATTTTCAATCATGTGACTTTGACGCGACCTGCACAATGGGACGTCAGTGACGTCAACTTTTCTTGCCTGTTGTTCCTTCATGGCGAGACCTTTCATCAGCGATATAGACCTTTCCGATGACGAGTCCTCCACCATATCTCAAACGGACACATCTGAGCTTCGTGCCAATGGCTTGTTTACAAGGACTAGAAATCGCCTTTCCACGGGCGATATCAATATTTACACAGACGGTGGCGGTGGTGACCGCGACGATGGCCAGAACAAAACCAGGCGGGTCAATCCTCAACGCCTTGCAGGTCGTCTAGCCCCTGATTTGGTGGCGGAGATGGAGGCGCATATCGTTCCTGGGGCCAAGATGCCAAACTTCACCGTCAGAAAAGATCTACAAGAACGCTACAACGTCGACAGGCGACACATCTATGATTACTTCCATTCTAGAGGTAGACTAGACAACCACGCGTCTTTAGCTGTTTATCTCATCTCATTCCTTTTTTTTCAGGATTACGCGTGGCGAAGGAAGACAAACATACCAACCTAGTACGAGGACGAACCTTAAAGGCCCAACAGGCGCTCCAAGCACAAGTGAGGGTTAAGCCTCTTTTCTACTCACTAACCAGTCATTTTTCGGTGCATATAGACTACTTCCCCCCAAACCTCCACAGAGACACCCACGGTGATCCCCCCCGAAAAGTCAAAGATTCCCAAGCAGGTCGTCCGACCTCCTTCTCCTGCCCAGCCTGAAAGACGTGCAGTCGTAAACGTACAAAAAAAGCCACGCATAAAGTCCGCACCTCGCCCCCAGCCTTACCCCAAACGTGCTCCAGTCACGGCGATCGCAGTGCCAGAAGTAGTCCCCTCGAGAAGCCCGTCTCCGTGCCCCGAATTTACCATGTCAAATGACCATGAAAGCCCGTTGTCCGGTAGTGATGACGAACTCTGGGGCGCTGGGGACTTTTGTGACATCCATGGTTCTGGTGATTATGATATGCCCCTAGTTCCTCTGGAAGATGATTATCCGGCTGTACAGCCCCAACATCGCGACGTCTTTGTTTCTATCGACGAGCGCCGAGGACTTACCCAGGAAGAGCGAATGGAGATTTATAACTCTATCAGTTCCAGCATTGGCCCCGCATCTGGCATTCAGGAATCCGTGGGGACGTATCGAAAATATATGAAGGAACGCACTCGTGCCTATTTCGACAAGTTGATACTCTCTCGTAGTCGCAAACCTACTCGTGTCTATCAGGCAAGATCTCAGGGGCTTGATTGGCATCTCGAAAACACCAGACTGAAGTTCTCTGTGATACCCGACCTTCCGGACTGGATTTCCGCCGTTGAGACTCGAGACCTTCAGAGCCCGACTGCCGTTTCTTCTGAAAGGATTCCACCCCGCCCGGTAGCTTGCGATACAGCCAACATCTCTTCGCCGGACATAGTTGGACGGCTTTCTCGGGACGCCTCACCTTTTTCCCGGTTGCCGCCCGACCTGAAGCGGAAACACACCGAGGGGTTGAGCTCCAATTCACATCAACTGCTACCTGTGGCAACCAACTCGGAGGAATCTGGGCAACAACTCCTGTCCGCAGCGAGTGATTACCTTCAGCCCATCAGTGTGGTAAACTCTCCTACCATCACCGCTTTCGAAAATGATGTCGCCCAATCCAGCCAAAACCTCGCTTCATCCCTCGCCACGTCAGGAACTCCTAGTAAAATTTCGGGCGTCGAAGCGTCCCTTGGAACAGCTGATTGGCCTCGCATGAACCACAACCATATGCACCCGTCCAGGCGACGAGCGTTTTCTGCTGGGGGTGGAATCTAAGGGACGTATTCCGTCTACAACCTCATGACTTTTATCCTCCGGATGCGCAGTTTCCCCGATCAGCTATTCTCCGTTATCCTATCCAACGCGACACCTCCTTCACGGCCACATCCACGTTGTTACCCTGTTCAAGCATCTCCCAACAATCTGATATTCCCTTAGCTGTCAACGCGACAAACTAAAACATTACTGCTCCCTGTTCGCAAACCCTATCTGTATGATCCCTATCACGCCATTGTGTCAACCGAATGAATTGCCCAGTACGATGTGGTTCTATAGTTTGTATATGATAATGAACAAGTAAATGTATGCGCATTGCGAGATCAGAGATGAAAGAAAAAAAGATAAATCAATAGAAGATGATGCATAAGGTGTATGTAGAAAAGAAGATAATGAAAAAAAAAGTATGGCACTAAATTGCCGGTGGCTACCGCTGAGGCATGCTGTATGATTCCATGCAACCGCACGAGCACAAAAGCGCGCCTTGAGGAACATTACCCCGCACAGGAGGAAGTCTKACGCCGTCCCAAACTGATCTGGCAGTTGCCCCAGGCAACATTGGCTGGGCGATTAAGGCAGTCCGTGTTGCGGATGGGGAGTATGGCGCGGCACGGTCAGGGCCGGCTGCGCGAGGTACAGTCGATTGCACGGATGAATATAGTGTTGATGAATAACGTGATGGTGAAGGAGATGACGAGAAGTTGGGGCGTGATGGGGCTGCGGGTGGTAATGAATAAAGGTTTTGGTTTGCGGATGGTGAATTGGAGGCCGCCTCAGTGCATGCTGATGATGCAAGTTCGGAAAGGGAAATGATTGGAATGCTTCGTGAGGGTCGTGGTTGATGAAGTTTCAAAGATGGAGGTGGAACGATGGGGATACTGTTTACTGGCGAAGGCGATGCGGAAGAACTTGAGGGCGACAGCTCAGGGAAGGGAGGGGACGAATATATCGACGGCGATGATGCGGTTGCGGTGGTGGCTTCTTGTGTGAACCTGTCGGAGTATTGGGTAGGGAAGCAATTGATAGGTGCAGATCGGGGGTATGGGTGTTGCGTTTGGGAACCGAAGGGCATCATTGATTGCGAACAGTAGTCGCGGTAATAATAGTTCAGACCACTGTCCTGTAGTGGCGCCCCGCTCGCGATGCGGTCGGATGAAGCATATTCGTGTGACGGTGCTGACAGTTGGATGAAGGAGGGGGATGCGACATCGTATTGCGATGGATACACCGCGCGATAGTGTGCCCACGAGCTGGAAGGTTCATCGATGGGCTGGTAGTAACCAAATTCGTCAAAGACGTCCATCGGTGAGTCCTCGGATTCCTTCTGGTGAAAAAAGTTGGGTTCGTAGGACGGTGTCTCTATCATGTGAGTGAATGAAGCAAGGCTGGAGGAGGAAGAGGCTGAAGAAGGTCCCGAGTTATAAATGTGGCCTTGATAAGGAAAAAGGTTTTCGGTCGAAAGGTGAATTGGAGGGAAATCTCTGGAGTGGAGAGGAGATTGATGAGACAAAGGGCTCGAATCGGGCTCCGTGGTCTCCCTATGGACAGTATGATATTTCTCCGCGATTGGAACAGGTCGGTCTCGTAATGGAAACAAACTCGCTTGGTTGGGAAGGTTGCTGAAACAGATGACCGCGGGACTGGCGGTGACGTCCTCCATGTTTCACAGGTCAAGAGAGGTGATAGACAGAGTTGAGGCAAGGGCCAAAGGAGGGGTTAGAGAGAGAGAGAATCAAGTCTGAGTTCACCCGAGTTTTAAGACACTAAGGGAAGAACTTAAGAGCAGGGGCATCGCGGCTAGGGGGTGGCCTGTGGACAGTGGCACGGAAGGCGATTATTATAAGTAGGGTGGCCCAGACGCTTGGCTTGAAGGTGACTGGCATCTGGCGGTTGATTATATTACTGTTAGCGAAAAGAGATGTATTTTACTAATTCAGTAAAAGGAACAAAATGGAGATCAGGAACAAGTTACATGTACGACACAAGCCTGCTGCCTCATCACTGCAGCTGTTTCCAATTGCCTCGTTCCATCCTAGCTACAGCCCGAAATCATACCACTCATTGTTCAACAGCGCTACTCAGGGTCATTTGTATTTCTACTCATTCAACTCTATCTCCGCTCAGAGCGCGTTCTTTCACAACCAATCCATCTCCGCCTGTCTCCAGAAGATCCGTCATCTTCTCAAGCCAGCTGATAACGAAGCCATTTAAAACCCCCTCAAGCGAGTGATACCTGACCAGAGTTGAGCGTGCTAATAACTCTCCGGCCCCTTTCAGCTTCCCCGGCCATTCCCTCCCCGCCGTGAGTTATAGTTTCATCCTTCTCCACAAATTAGCTTTTGGGCGGTTCTACACTGCGTGGTTTTGGACCCGGAACCCTGTTTGTAATTATACCCCAAACGTTCACAGTGTGTCTTGATCAATCCGTTGCCCGTGGTTTCTGACCCATGACCCCCGCCACACACCCACACACACACGACACCGCTGAGACGGGCTTTTGACGACCAAGACACAGGTTCTGTTTCCTCCTTTTCCTCCTTTTTACTGTAGACAGATCCGGTATGAAAAAAAAAAGCTTCACATTCATCGATCCACACAGACAATTGGGAAAAACGATTGATTGTGATCAAGTTTTTTTTTTTTGACAGTCACTATCTGCGCGCTTCAGGTGTGGTTTTGCAAGCTTCCTGTCCGCTATCCACCGATTCCCTACGTCAGCGCCGGAGCTTGCCAACGAGAACTCAATTACGATAAACTCTGCCCCATGATGCATCCTCATCGATCACGCTGGTATAGAGGCTTGCGGCAGTTCATACCTCAAGGCCTTGAAGAGACCACTCTATCTTGACCATTGCGGAATGCCACAATCGTGGTTGTGGGTTGCCATGGACCTGCTGGGCGGGTGCCAACAATAGGGATGAACTAACCTGCATAGATCTCCGTTCTTCGTGGAACGCAGTGTCGAAGTGAGGTGGACATCAGGGAAACGTGTTGCAGACTGGTCTTGTCCATGTGTGGTCAACACCCGTCACGCAACTCAACATTGTTCCTTGCCATCATTCGATCGTGGAGCAGTGCTTCTGATGCGAGTTTAAAATGGTAACTAGCTCACCAACCTGCTCACGAAACGTGTATACATATATATATGTGTGGCCGAAGAGGAGCAAACGTACAATAATGGCTTTGAAGTAGAACGGAAAAGAAACCCCGAGGAAGGACAGAATACCAACGACATCGCCTCTTTCGAACTCTCAGCCCCTCTTTTCGCACACACAAGGAAACCCTACTGAAACAATCCGACCGATCAAAACCGAAAGATGCAATATCGACAGCCGAACATGAACAAGGAACGAAGGGGAAAAAATGAAATGAACTGAAGGATGGGCGATTTTACTCTGCAACAACGAGACCTCCGAGTGCACGTTGAACCTCGCGCAGGGCTTGATCAACGCCGCCGCCTTGACCTGGGCTTGATCCGGGGCTCCCTCCATTTCCATTGAGGAGTCTCGGACCTAAAGAGGGATGCCTGACACCTAAGGCTGCGCCCAGCATCCTCTTTCCAGGATCGCCAATTCGAGGGCCGCCCGTGCCGTTCAAATCAGGGTGGAGACTGGTGGCGAGTATGGCAGGATCAGAAGGTGGGCTGTGATGTGAAGCCGAAACTGCTTCACCGAGAGAAGAACTAATGAGAGAATTGAGAGTCGGGTGTGAGGGTAACGATGGCAATGTTGGCGAATGCTCTCGTCCATTCAACTGCACGTTTTCTGGAATGGCTACATGCTGACCGGCGGCCACGTTGCGATAGTTGCCGTTTCCGTTACTGTTGCTGTTATTAACGCTGGACCCGGAGTTGCTGCGGGCATTCGAGAAAGTGGAGATTGAAGCAGCACGGGCATTGTGGGAGCGGGATGGGTTAGAGTTGTGCTGCCCACGAGCGTTCACGGTTTGTATGACAGTTTGAGCATCAGAACCATCATATGGTCTGATAATGGCAGACAGTCCTGTGCTGGATGAGGTGAGGATGGGTGGAGGAAATGCAACGGTATGGAGATATGCGCGCTTGGCTGAATGTCACATAATGAGAAGATCGCCCGATAACGTCAAATGCTGACTAGTCTAAAGGACTGACCTACTGCGGCGTCTTGAAAGACGATCAAAAGACTAGTATCGTCTCTCCATTTGATTTTGAAACCGCCAGCCTGAGTTTCGTATTCTGAAAAAGCGGACTGAATATCTTTAGTTTTCAACTCCTTTGGAAAACCTGTCAAGGAAAGGATGCGGGTGACTGAGGCGGAAAGTCCTGCTATGGAAGCTGCCATTGAGAATGTGAAAGCGGATTAGAAGGCCTGATAAAAGGCAAAAGCTGTTAATCGAAGCGAGTGGGTGTAAGTTATAATTTGATTTTCCTGGTTGGTTTGTTTAAGCGAGAAAAGGATACTTACGAGAGATATTGTATTGAAAGTTCGAAGAGGGAAAAGCGAGTGAAGCGGTGTGTGGTTTTGGGGAGCAATTACAACTGAGAGGAGAGAGAGAGAGAGAGAGATAGTGAGAGCGAGCTTTAGAGTCAAAAAAAAAGACAAAAAACATTTAATTTTACAAACTATTTTGTCAAATAAAACGAAATTAGATATATATTTCCCACGATTCCCCACATATCTTTAGGGGTCAAACTCTTTTAACTTTCCAACATACGATCCTTTCATCCAACTCTCATTCCCTCCGTACCCTTCCACTAGTAGTCGTACCCCCTCTTCAACAGTCTCTTTCACCTTATCTACCTTGTCCCACTCTTGAGGGGGTATCCAAGCCACTAAATGCGCACCCCAATGCACAATGGCTGTTCGCAGGAACGGCAGATCTGGCCTGCAAACCCTGGAATAGGCCTGTAAAAAAAAGGTAATGATCGTAGACGCGGTCTTCTCGCATTCCCTTTGAAACCGATGCAACAGGTCGATCTTGGCGCAGAATTGCCCAACATCCATCGCAGGTAACCCCGACTTGGCTGACTCCCAATCCAGCACATATATGCGCGTCAAATTGCATCCGTTCTCCAACCCCACCATTATGTTTCCCGGCCAAAAGTCCCCCATAACAAACTATTTCATCTTTGTTATTATCCCGTGATTTTTTTCAAATGAACTCCACTCACGATGTTGTCGGCAGATATCATCGCTTCCGTCGTCTCAGCTGCCAAACGAGCGATAACCTTCATTTCGCTTTCAGAAATGTCCGTAGGAGGCATGCATACATCCTCGTGGCGTTCTTCTCCGTTTAATGACGTGATCAACCGCCCATATGTCAAGGAGGCGGAAACCATCTTCGATTCTTGGTTGCCGCCGAAAAAGCTTGCTGCTTGTTGGTCTTCTTCACCCCAAACGTGGAGCGAGCCCAGAAAGTCCCCAATGGCATGTCCTATTTGCTTAGCGAGCGATTCTGAGAGCTTGCCGTCCTGAATCAACTTTTCCAGCGTAGAAGTACCCTCCCCACAATCATTCATGATGATGACGTGGGCTGCTTGGTCGAATAGGTGGACTCGAGGGACAGTCACTATTGCTTGCGGTGACAAAATCGCTCCTACCCTGTGCAACGCCTCGACCTCGAACGTCTACTCATCAAGAGAGCGGGAATATGCGTGACGAGTGTACCTTTAGTACTTTGTTACGTTTTGGCCTCCACGGAAGAAATATTGCTGACCTGACGCGAGCAGGCGAAGGGAACCTGGTTTCCGGAAGACATAACGTAGCCCTTTGCATGCTTCAAGACCAGTGTCGAATGACCCTCGTACGGCTGCTTCAACCGCAGCCGAAAGGTGAAATTTGTAAATCCTCCAGCAAGACGGTCGATTCCGGAACATGCAAATGGCGTTTCTGATAGGAATTCATGGAGGTCAGAGATGACGGAAAGATCCAGATCATCATGATACTGATGATGTTCAAAATAAGGCATATCTCGCAAGGGCGTGCGTGCGTGGGTCGAATGGGTGATGCTGATGGCGCTGGGAGAGAGGCGATGGGGAGGGGGGAGGGGTTCTTCGGGTGGCGGAGCTTGAGAGAACGTCTGGATGAAGAAGCTCAAGAAGCCAAATCGTAGGGCGCCACGAGTACCCACCCCTTTTTCAGAAAAAGCAAACACGCCAAAGAGAAGCGCCTT
>CEMH01202727.1:41650-51764 GCA_001179725.1 Macrocystidia cucumis | reverse complement strand
CCTTCTCACCTCCTCATTATCACTCTGCCAAGGCATGCGCAACCTCGTTTTCTGCCCCTGAGTAGAGAATTATTACTCTTTCCCGGTATGTATCCCGACTTTTCTTTGTTTGTTTTGCATTCGGGCCGGTGACCAACATGACGGTATGAAGGACAGCATTTTCAGGGTGCACAAGACACTAAACGGCAGAAGCCTGAATCCACAGCGTGACAGTCCCGCTTGGGCTCATTCGAAATCAGGTCAGACCAACTGGACGAAAACATTGCGTCCAGCTTTCTGGTAGACAACGGAAAGGAAGTGCTTTCTGTCGTGTTTCGACGTTCTCAGGTTTTAGCCTCTCATCAAGCCTATCGAATGGAAGACGCGGAACCTCGATTATGGGGGCAGCCGGAAAAGCCACAGATAAAAACAGAAAATACAACTGATGTTATTCATTGAAAAAAAAAACGCGCGTACAAACGGTACGGTACGTTTCGACGTGTTGGAAAAAGCGATGATATTACAGCTTGTCGTAGTAGGTGTCGAGAGACGGGATTTCGGGCTAGCAATGGTGTCAGGTCGATACTCCAAAATGGGGAGAAATTAGCGTACTTTGAGACCCTTGCGAACTCGGATCTTGGTGACAATCTCCTCCAGCTTGCTGCCCTTATCGAGAGGACCTGCAGATAGATGATTCATTATTTCGAGGCAACAACGTCAAATCACAAAATCAAAACATACTTCCAGGCATGGCCTCCCAGTGATCAAACACGCTCTGAGGGAAAGCCTGACCAGCAGTGTGTTGTCGGAGTTCACCGTTGAAGCCGAAAGATTCGTTGACAGGGAGGAAAGCCTTGATCGTGAACATGGGTGTACCCAATCGTTGCTCTTCGCTGAATACTTGACCACGGCGCTTATTCAGAACGCTGTAGATGCCACCGATGGCGTTCTCGGGACATTGAATTTCGACTACACGCCATCTAGGTTCAACTGATGCCATTGGAGGCAATTTAGGGGTACGAACCGAGGAAGACGGGCTCCTGAATGGTGGGTTTGGCCAACAGGCATGCTGCGTAAGTCGCGCGGCGCATGGTGGGGATGAGTTGACCACCTCCACGATGGATAGCATCGGCATGCAGCTAAAGTGATCACAAATAGTAAGTTCTCAGCGCGATGACAGAGAAACAGGTGTGACGCACAGTAACATCAATAACGTTGACGCGGACACCACGCATGTTTTCCTCAGCGCAGACACCCTCCTTCGTTGCCCACTGGAAGGCAGCGATACAGGAGTCCTTGATCTCGTTCAGGTACTGCACACCTTTGGTGACGTCGACAAGAAGATTGGCGCCGGTTGTATCGGGACCGAAACACCAAATTTTCCGGGCGTCAGTGACGTCCCATCCATACTCGTCAGCAAGGACACGGGCCCGCAACTTGAAATCGTCGCGGGAATTGACCTTGCCGGCCTCGATGGCTTTTGTCAGCTCTTCATCGATTGGCAATGCTTTTACGTAGAGACGATTATGCTTGTTTTGTGACTTCGAAAGGGCGACCATGCTTGACTCCTCGTGCACACACTCGCGGTAAGGCACAACCGGAGGAGAGATCCTGAGCGGAACGCCGGCATGATCCTCTTGCAAATCCTATTCCTCAGTCAATTAGCAAAAGAAGATGAGAATAGGCGGAAGAAGAACCTTCAAGCAGATCTCCAAGTGTAACTCCCCGGCGCCGGCAACGATGTGTTCGCCAGTTTCCGCAATCCAAGTTTGTACGCAAGGATCTGACTTTGACAAGCGCTTCAGACCTTCGACCAGTTTGGGTAGATCAGCCGCGTTCTTGACTTCAACAGCCACTTGCACGACGGGCGACACAGAAAACTTCATGACCCTCATGTTATGGGCGGTTTCCGATGTCGTGAGGGTTCCACTCTTGAGCAAAAATTGATCAATACCGACGAGGCCAACGATGTTACCAGCGGGGCAGTCCTCAATAGGCTCGATATAGCGGCCCATCATCAAGACTGTGCGTTGAATGGATTTCACGAACAGGTCGTCTTTTTTCCCAGGGAGGTAGTTGGGTCCTTGAATGCGAACTTTCGGACCAGATTTTGCAGTTCCGGAGAAAACACGGCCGAAGGCATAGAAACGTCCTTTATCGGATGTCGGCACCATTTTCGACACGTAAAGGACAAGAGGGGCTTTAGGGTCGCAGTCACGAATGCCAATGGCCGACTCGTCGTCCATAGGCCCCTCGTAAAGAGTTTCCACGCGATACCGTTGAGCGGTGGCGGGCGACGGGAGATTGATAACTATCATCTCTAGGAGAGAGTCTCCGGCTGGGAGGAATTTGCGCATGACAACTTTGAGGAGGGGTTTGCCTTCAAGATCTCGTTCGTCCTGGGCGAGTTTGATGTCGAGTTTATCGAGCATGGGACCGATGACTTCAGCCTTGAAGTTCATAACGGCATCGAAAATTTTAAAGATGGGATCGAGGACAAATTGATTAAAGGCGCGTTCAAGTTGTTTTCCATCTGCTCCGACGTTGCTGGTGGTCCATTTCTTCGTGGCAGGGTTGAAGTAATTGTCACCCCAGAGTTTCGCCATCATCTTCTCTTTGTCAACGCCGAACTTTTTCGCATAGCGTGCGGCGAACTGGCGAAGTGTGAAACACCATCCGTGTAGACCTGAACCAAAAGCAACGGTTCCTTGGTCGGGATAGACTTGAACGTCACCGAGGGCCGCGTCGTGATATGTGGAGACGATGACGTTGACGCTTTCAATGGTGCGTTGGAATGACTGGTAAAGAGATTCCTTATCGACCTGGAGCTCGAGTAAAGCACGGTCCACCTTGTTGATGATGACCACGGGTTTGATTCGTTCCGTCAGGGCTTGGCGCAGAACCGTTTCTGTCTGGACGCAGACGCCTTCCACACAGTCGACAACGACGAGGGCGCCGTCAGTTACCCGCAGAGCGGCCGTGACTTCTGATGAGAAATCCACGTGTCCAGGTGAATCGATGAGGTTGATTAAAAATTCGTTTCCTAGATGTGCCCGTGAGTGATTAGGGGGAAGAGGTTGTGAGTATTCTTGTCAACGCACCGACTGTTTTTTGTTTTATAGCGCCAACATCATCTTTATCCACCGAGAAGTACATCGAGATGGCGGTTGATTTGATTGTGATACCACGTTCTTTTTCGTCCTCTCTTGTGTCCGTAAATCGCATATCACCCGCTTTCGCTGAGGCAATGATACCCGCCTTTGAGACGAGCGAATCTGTCAATGTTGATTTTCCATGATCGACTGAGGATGGATACATGAGAAAATTTGCCAAAGTTGTGAAGGAAAAGACAACTCGCCATGAGCGATGACACTCATGTTGCGGATATTTGTTGGGACATCCATGAGCCCACGGATCTGATCTGGGGGGGGGGGGGAAACAGATTAGAGTCGGTGACGATTAGTGATGATAGTCGTGAAGACTCGCCTACGGTAAAGTTACTGTCGTGGATGGCAATGATTAGTGAGGGATGGTTGCACGGTAAAGGAGTAATAGACGTACACCATTGTGGCGAACTAAAGGTGAAGGGATTTGTTGAACAGTTGAGTGTGTCGATGGAGGGCACTTTTTACTGTTGATTTGGGAGGATAAGGTTTCAGTGTTGACAAATCCTTGTCTTATCGATCTTCATCTTCAGGGCAGGCTTCAAACCACGTGCATCCCGCCAATGACTCCGTCACTATTCAAAATAGTGAATAAATCACTTTCAATGTCTTGCCAACAACATAGAGAAAGGTACGGTACCGAATCTCCGTTCCGCCTCAATTGAGGTGTGGCGGGTTAGAAACACATGCCACGAACCTGCCCCAAGCAGCGCCGATCACTCTTGAAGCCCGAAGACTCACGCTGACGCAAAATGAAAAACAAACTTGGGTAGGCATCAGCGAACCGAGGTATTGAAATGGAAATTGACCGTATGCAAGTCACAGACCGGAGCTACCCGCTTAGTGAGCAAGATTTAGAATGTATTTCTGGTGATGCTTGTGAAGTGCGACGCAGTATCATCCGCACAAAAGCCTTCCACGCACCTGGAAACCTTAGGGCAGGCATCATAACTGTCGTCTGCCCCATCATAAACGCGTTATTTCGGAACCGAGTCATTCTTGTGAAATGAACCATCAACTCCACCCCCTCCAAATCAATCCTAAAACGGGAGAGCTTTTCCTTCCGCTCCGGAACCATAAGAATATCATCCTGACTCCTCCTCGACTCAACGATGCGCCGGATGTGATCCAGAACATGAATGACGAAGATCTAAACCAGTGGATGACGGGACCGCCGATCCCATATTTACCAGGCACATTGTCCAAGTCATGAAAGTTGGTCCTCGTTACTGATTGAACGTATAGTGCACGCGACGGACTGGCTTGAAAAGATAACGGAAATATCGAATGCAACCATCCAGAAGCTTGAGGCCGCGAGGGACACGCCGGATTTAATCAAAATCGACGACTGTCCTGTCAGAACCATCCGACAAGTCAATGAAGACGGCACAGATGAACTTATAGGTGACATAGGAATTCAACGATGTGAATACGGAGAGTTGATGGGACCGGATGGGGTGGACTGGTCGCAAAAAGAAGTTCGTGAGATGGAAAATTCTCGGCTTCCAGAAGGAGATCCAAGGATTGTTTTCAGTCTTGGAGGCGAGTACTACGCGTTTTCCTATGTGACCGTGAATTTGACGCGTCTGCAAAGACTACATGGCATCAAGTCATCATGGGCAAGGGATTATGACGGACGCGATTGGCACGCTCTTGCACGATTGGGCAGTGCCACGTATGAACCTACGAAAAATTATAGTTCTAATCCTGGAAGGAAATCTTGGAAGTATTCGAGTGTTTGAAAAGAATGGGTTTGTGATGGAAGGGTTATTCAAAGAGCATGTTTCTGCGCGAGGTCGGGTTTACAACGTGCACTGCATGTCGTTGACGATATCATCTTAGTGTTACCGTGGGAAATAAAGATATATTAGGCGCAGTTCGTCCACACGGCTTCAACTACGGACGGTTACCAAGTACTACTTACACTAGAATACACAACTCACTTGGCTCATATCTCCTTCACAACATTACTACTCTTCAATGCCTCCTCGCGGAAATGAAGGCTTGGATTTCACTCCAATCTTAACTCATTATCTCTTTCTACTCACAACAATTCTCGCAGTCGTTCGTTTTAATTTCCTCTCGAATGACATTTCAACCACTCATCTATTTCTTTCTAGTTGGCATGGTTCATAGCCTTCATAGGTCAAGCCGTCGCGACCGCAAACTGTACGTTCTCTTCCATCTTTCCTATATCAACATTTTGATCTTGGGGAAAAATTACCCCTCCGTCTAGTCGGTGTTGGCGCTGTCGGCACACTATGGTTCGCCATCTTCCTTCAACTAGCCCTCATAATCGGCGTCGTCTACACTCTTGCAAGCGATTCACTGGCAATGCATCGCTTCCAAATAGCAACATTCGGTGCCGTCGCTATCGTCTTCGCTGTCAACGGCGTAAACCAGGGTATCTACTCCCATCGTGCCTCGCTAGACGCCATGGCAGCCGGTTGGTTTATCCTCTCCCTCGTTGACATCCTCTGGGTCCTCTACTTCACCTCAGAAGAGGACTCTCTTGCACTTCATATATTCAACTCGATGGGCACCGGCGGCCTCACTCCCCCCTCTCGTCGTCGTCGAACTCGCACCCAGTCCTCTATGCACAACATGACGGGAACGAATGGTTACGCAGCAAATTACGGCACGGGTGGTGGTATCGGCCCACAGGATGTACCCTACGATACTAAGATTGGAAGTGGATTAGGAAGTGGGGCTGTGAGGAGCCAAGGGAGCTTCGTCAGCGGAGATGGCATGGGAGGCAGTCGAAGTGCGCGAGGCGGTGGGCCGGGAAGCGTGCACAACACACCTCCAGGCGGTGCAGCAGGCTCACTCGCTGGTACAGACGGTCCCAGTTCGCCATTGATGGCTGGCGTTGGCGCAGGTGGAAGCGGCGGCAATCTCCCAGATTCATCAAGAACAGAAACATATCTCTACAAAGCCAAAGCACTGTTTGCATGTTCGTCTCATCAATCTTTTTTCGTTTGTTTCTCCTCCCCTGATAATGACTTCCTACCAGACAATGCATCGCCAGACGATCCGAATGAAATCTCATTCTTGAAGGGCGAGATTCTTGACATCGTAGACAAAGAGGGCAAATGGTGGCAAGCTAAAAAAGCAGACGGAACAATCGGCAGTACGTCTTGTTATATCAGCTCTTCATCAGTTGTTCCACTGACATCGGTCTGGAAGTTGCTCCGTCAAACTATCTGCAAATTGTGTAGAATTGCACTGCCTCTCTCCCTGCTTCCACTGTAGCCATCCCCCCATGCACAGTCAACTTACTCTAATTCAATGTGTGACGTTCCCATATCCAATCTTCATCCACGGAGCTCGCTCAGCTTTTCTTCACTTTCCTCCCTCTCCTCCTCTCTCTTTTTCCGTCTCTTATTATTAGCTCTCTTTCAAAAGCTACGACCTTGGCTTTCGGCGATTTACCTCGTACATCTCTTTTGGGTAGCGGAATTTTCCCCTCCCAATTCCTTTTGCTGCCCATGTTGCTTCATTTTCTTTTCACATTACGATGCATGGCACCAGTTGCAGCGCAGCGAGGATCCAAAAGTTGTATATATTATGTGGTTGTACTGTTGCTACACGGGAATGCTGATGTCGTTTGAGGAGATCTACATAGAACAAAGAGGCAGAGAGAAATAAGACATAAAACACCAGAAGCAGAAAGTCAAGTAGAAGGGTGGGTGAGTAGAAGGAAACCAGGGGAACTACCCATTGTTTAACGACGGCGTCCTGCCGCTCCACTAACCCCACTACCCAAAACGACCAACTTGTTACCTCGTTTCCGCCTACCTCCTGCATTCCTCTCAAGTTCATGCCACGCCACATCAATGTCCCAATCGTCCTCCAATTCAATCTGAGGTGGTCGTGACGATCTCTGATTCGGTGTCGGCCTACCAGACGACGACGAATGAAGCGCAGAGGCAAAACTCCGAGCACCCCAAGCACCAGATGGCGGCGGCGGAGATTGCGACTGCGGAGGCGATGCACTTTCCACCACGTGTCGCTCCGGCGGAGACGAATCGCGATCCGGGACGCTGATCACTTCACTCAGAGTCATCACGCGAGTACTGGCCAACGTCGCTCTCTCCCTTTCTCGTTCCTTCTCCTCGGCCCGAGCGCGCGCCCGATCATCCTTCCTACCCTTCTCCTTTCTCCTAAGCGCCCTCATCTTCAACGGGCCTTCAAAGTTTTTCAACCCTTCTGCGCCCACGACACCAGCCAGATCAGCTTCTATGAAAACAACATCTGCACCTTCTGGCATATGTGCAAGATATTTGCACCGCTTTCGGAGGTCGTCATCGACGGTTCCCTCCGAGACCGACTCGATCTGGACGGTGATGGTGTCCGGGAACGATTCGTAGAGTTGAAAATGTGACAACATAATCCTGATGTCGAGTGGGTGAAGATATAGCGATAAACCCGACGCGGCCTGATAGTAATAGTAGGTTGAAGTAGAAGGTGGGGGAGGATTTAGGTTGCGGCGCTGCCTTGGGGTGTTGCGATTGTGGGGTATTGCAATGGCAGCGGTTGGTGTCCCTGCTCCGTCAAAAGATGATGTCCACCTTTGATCTTGAGACTTTATCGCAAGAAATTCGACTGGTACTTCTCCGGACGAAGGCGTGGCAACATCCCCTGCCTTAGGGGGCGACGGGCGGAATGATTGACGACGTTCGATTTCCTGTTGATCCCGAATGGCTTTATCGATTTGCCGCTTGAGCTGCAGAGAATCTAAGGCAAGAGCTTTCGCGATCTCCAAGCGCACTTTATTCTCTGCCCCTTCCACAAAAGAAGTCCCCAGAGCGTCATGCATGCCAGCGAGGATATTCCGTTCGATAGCCAATTCGTCCAAATCCCTTGTCAAATCGTCTACAAGGTAGGCGGGGGTGGCAAGCATGAACTTGGCAAAATTGAACACGTCAGGAAGGAAATGGAAAGGGGCTTGGTGGGGAGGCAACAAGTCCGACGGCCAGGTTTGCGAACGCGGCAGAGCCAAGGTCGTGATCTTGGGTCTCTGCATGAGACGCATACGCATACTAGACCCCTCGCGCGGAGCGACATCAAGAACGGCATCTTGGTCAAGCGATGATGACGATGATTCCGCATGGTCAGTGGGTGGATGTGTGGGACCGTCATACCACTTCACGCTCTTCAATTGTTTCTCAGTGACAGAGTCGAAACAGATGGGGCACCTTGCCCATTTGTTCTCCGAGATATTGAGATAGTGGAGGATGCACGGGAAGCAATAGACCTGAGACCGTAGGTGAGCTGGCAAGATCGTCAAAACTAGATAGGAACCTACATGTCCACACCTGGTCATCCGGGGTGCAGTGGGCGGAGAGAGACAAATGGGACAGGTTGTGACACCTTCGTCTTGGCCGCTCGATGCAGCGGAGGCAAGAGCAGACGACCTCGGGACCAGCACCTGCATGATGTCCTGCCATTGAAAGAAACTGGTGGGAGATGAAAATCGTACTTGGGGGTTACTTGCTGCAATACGTACATATCTGGATCCGCGAAGTGAACAGTATAATCTCCGTTAGGATTCATCACAAAGCGGTACTGCGCGTTGATGAAACCTGGAGGTGTGTGTATGTCTTAAAAACAGGACGACGCCGATAAGGTAGTTTTCCGACGTACGCTCCTTGTTCCACACGCCTTGAGTCTGGCCAGCTCTTTTACTCCTCCTCGGAAGATTAGACAAAGGACCTGTCTGTCTCGGGGGAAGAGAAAAGTTGAGAAGATGGTTCAACGACTGATTTGAAGCCATCTTTGCTGAGCGTTTGGGATTTGTTAGTGTCTGGTCGACACTGGGGGTTGTCATTGATAGTGTTAAGATATTATAGTGAACAGAAAGTGGGAGCTTCCCTGTTGATGGGAAGCTTTGCCACCTCGAAGATAGCTCGAGTTGAGGCTGAGCTAAAGAGTCTCCGACGAGTCACTGACTCAATCTCACCCTTTCGAACCACGTGCGTCACTTTTCCACCACCATCCAAGCAGTCACTTTGCATGGGCAAGAATATCAACCCAGCAGACGCGTTTCGTACGTTATATCTCTTGATATAATGTACTACTTATAATATTTTACTTCAGGAAAGGCCCAGCGAAAAAAGGAGCTCAAGAAGGCAAGACTATTCCCTACCTCCCTCGCAGGTTCAATACTCACCTGTGTACTTGCAGTAGAACAAGACTGATAGGTCGAAAGCGCGCGACTTCTCCCTTGTTAAGAAAGACACCAGAGGTACGACAACCCCTGCTTTTATGTTTTTTCTTTTCCTAAGAAACTCTGTAGACCTCGAAGCTGAGATCAAGAACCTCGAGGATGCAAAAGATTCTAGTGACAAAGTCCGACTTGCTGAGCTCAAGGCCGAACTAGAAAAGATAAACAGGAAAAAAGCCGAATACGTTGCCGAACATCCTGAACAGCGTCGTCTAGTCTACCGTCCACGGCCGAAAGATGGCGAAAAGGAGGAAGAAACCGTTCTTCGCCCCAAGAGAAATATTTTTAACAAGAAAGGTCTCCTTCGCCATCCTGAAAGAAGTGCTTATTATGATCCCGTCATGAATCGGTCTGGGTTACCACGGGGCGACATGCCTTATGTGGCGAGACGTGAGCATCTTTATCCATATTCAAGCGTTGACTCACCACTGTTCGATAGCGAAGCGACCTGGTGAAGTTTGGAGTGAGGACGAAGACGGTACATGTCATAAAAACTTGTTGAATATCAAACTAATCCACTTTGCCAGATGATGAGGACGCGATTCCTTTACCGGCAGGTCCTCCTCCAGACAATGCGGAAGACAGCGACCTTGATGATATACCCTTGCCGGAAGGCCCCCCTCCGGGTGGTATTACTGGTACTTGCAACCCCTTGAGTGGTAGTTTTCTTGAACTCACGGACACCCCAGACCATAAGCATGCCTTGATGTTCCCGGGGGGCTTGCCCATTCCACCACCACCACCA
>CEMH01202727.1:0-32462 GCA_001179725.1 Macrocystidia cucumis | reverse complement strand
AGTCACTCCGGTGCCGTATCAGCAAGCTCGTGGGTCGCCCACTCAGCCGCGCTCGCAATTTACAAACCATATACTCGGACAAACATCGGGTCGTGGCAATTCTGATATATGGGCTGTATCTAACGGCATGTGGGTCCACGAGCCCTGTCTTTCCGGTCTCGTACATAACGAGGGAAATTGGACACGAGACATCAAGTGCCCGGCTATGCGCGCCTGAGGCGAGCTCGTCCCTTTTGTTATCCCTATTCTCATCCGCGCGGCGTCCCCCTCTTCGGGAATCCGACCTTGAAATCGCGACATACTAGGATCCAGTCAGGTGTAGACCCAGCGGCGTGGTGTATCACCAATCTCCACCTGGTTATTCACCACATCCCCGGTTAATCACCCCTTCCATCCAGATAACAGGCATCAAGTATGGTAGTTGTGGGCAGTACTAAAGTGTTTCAGAGCCACAGTTCCCGTATCAACCCTAACTAGCGGCGGTAATGGTTCCACCAGCATTTGGATGTTTGTTTTTAGTGCTGATCCTCTTCTCTCCCATTGCTGCACAACAGCTTTCGTTAGTTTTGGATGGTAGGTTGGCCGATGATTGATCGCCAGACGTTTCTTAATTTCTTTACAGGTCCAAAGTCTGTCTCGGCAGTCGAAAATTTCAAGGTTACCACCGTCGTAAGGAACACTGGCAAGAAAACCTTGAAACTTCTCAAAGACCCATCCGGGGTCCTCTCGAACCTGGCTACCAACACCTTCAACATCACAGACGCCTCAGGTCGTAGTCCCTCCTTCATCGGGGTCAGGTCTAAATTCTCTCCCGAGACCGCAGCTCGCTTAGGTGACGAGGATACCTTCACGACGCTGTTTCCTGGTAAAGCCATAGCTACAACGCATGATCGTATGTTATGCATTCGCCATCGTTCAACTAACGAGAATTGCTCATTCGGTGGTGATCAGTCTCCGAAGCGTACGACTTCACCTCCCTCGAAGATGGCACCTACCAGATCTTCGCGTCAAATCACTTCTATGCTGTGAATTTGGATAATCATGTCGAGACTATATACGCGGACCTTCAAAGCCACTCTGCTCGTATCAGAGTATCCGCCGGTTCAAAGCGTCCTACTTCAGGAGCGCGCGCCACATTCAAAGGTTGCAATGCTACACAGCAGGCCATGGTTATGGAGGCAGCGGCGGTTGCAAAGGCTTATGCTGCGGAAACCCTCCAGTACGCCAAGGTAGTCCTCTTCTGCTCCGCCGAATGAACGCCGGGTCTCGTTTCCCGTTTAGGTATCTGTTGGACACACCTCAAGGGTCTGAGAGATTCACAACGTGGTTCGGTAATTTCAGCAGTTCTCGACACAATACCATCGTCTCCCACTTTGATGGTCTCAACCAAGCCAACATCATTGGATACAGTTACGATTGCACTTGTACTCTGACAGCCACCTGGGCCTACGTATACCCGAAGGTGTATGTTCTTTCTCTCTAGCATGCGTCGAATAACTCTTAACAATATCTCTAGGGTTGACTACATATATCTATGTGGTACGTCCGTCTTGTGGGAGACAGGACCGATCTTGACCCAATCGTCCTCTAGGCATGTTTTGGAAAGTGGGCACGAACGGAACTGATTCTAGGGTTTGTGCCTCATTTTCTTGTCCCCGGGTTTGCTTCTAACGATTGCATTGGATGACGTTCATTTAGGGTGGTACTCTGATTCACGAAAGCACTCATTGGGCGAAAAATGGCGGGACCATCGATGTAGTCTACGGACAAGCTGCAGCTCGCAAGTTGGCGCTGTCCTCTCCAATCGAAGCTATACAGAACGCAGACTCTCACGAATACTTGGCAGAGAATAACCCATGGCTTCTGTGATGAAACGAGCAATGACAATGATGTGCCTGCGGATTCTTAGCGAGACACAACAGCTCAAATAGTTCGAACGCGCAAGGCAACGATTCCATGTCAGTTCGTAATGGTTCTAAAGCGAAGCAACATGTCCTGGTGTTCGCACAACCTGCTCCTGGTCATAAAAAACTGAGAACGACCGAAATACAAGAGTTATCAGATGGTCTTGCTGGTCGGATCTTCAGATGGTACCCGGTCTTGAACTCCGATTCCAGATGTCGACCGGACGCCAAGCAATAGACTCAGTGGATCATGCTGGGTGCTTGTCCATCATGAGGTTAAATCACCCTCACTGGACCTGCGATTCAAGAACGACGTATTCGGACAAACATCGGACGATAATAATGTATGGTCCCCTCCTGAGGCTACCACACGTGGGCAATCTAGGGAAAAAGAGAGTAGCATGGCATCTCCAGGGCACAAGAAGGGTTTCTTTGCAGATAATGGGTACGTGGCGTGCTGGTTGCACATTGTCACCATTTAAAGTGAGTCTCCAAACGCGCCTTCAAGTTGCAGGCATTAATGGCCCCACGAGCTTCCTGGTACCCACTGCTTGCGCTGACCTTTGCTTCTCTTTTGGTCAGTGCCACTCAACGAGTCTCATTAGAGTTGACCGGTGGGTTTTTCGACTAATACACATACGTTTCTGACCACACTCTAGGATCCACTTCCGTTTCAAACGTGGAGAACCTCTCTGTGACGACCACCGTTACGAACATTGGTGATGAAACGTTGAAGCTCCTCAAAGACCCATCTGGGGCTCTTTCCAACTTTGCTACCAACAAATTCAACATCACAGGCGCCTCTGGTGGTCGTCCCGCCTTCACGGGTGTCAAAATTAAATTCTCTCCTGAAACGGCGGCTCGTCTGGGCTCCAAGGATTCTTTCACGATCCTTTTGCCTGGGGAATCCACGGAGGTAATTCATGATCGTATGTAAATTTTGTGCGGCTTCAACCTTTAAACTCGACGAGTTGATTCGCTGGCGACTAGTCTCCGAAGCATACGATTTCACCTCTCCTGGTGAAGGAACCTACCACTTTTCCGCGGCGAGCCACTTTTATGTTGTGGGTCTCAACAATCGTGTCAAGACAATTCACGCGGAGAGCAAAGGCTATTCTGCCAGTGTAAGTGGAAAGCTGGTTGTGGAACGCCCCAGCGTCAAGAAACTCGTGGCATTTGAGGGGTGCAACGCCACCCAACAGGCTCTTGTCCTCGAGGCTGCTGCTGCTGCCAACGTCTATGCTGCAGAAAGCCTCCAGTACGTACTACATATACCTCTCTCTCCCTGTGTCAAACGATCGTAATTTTCTCATCCCTTCCCGCCTACTCCCCGCCCCTCCCTGGTTTGTTCCGAGCAGGTATCTGTTGGACACGCCGAAAGGGTCTGAACGATATACAACGTGGTTTGGTGAATTTGACAAGGATCGATACGATATCGTCGTTTCGAATTTTGCCAGCATCGGAGAAGTTGATATGACTGGTTACAAGTATGATTGCACGTGTGACGAGGCAGCATATGCATACGTCTACGTCCGCTAGTGGGTCATCCTCTCTAAGTATGAAGTCGACAGTCCTCTAACACCATGTCCAGTGTTGACGAAGTGTATCTATGCGGTATGTCACCCATTCGATAAATGACTCGATCCCTAAACTCCTGGTTCAATCATCCCCGCAGACCTGTTCTGGAAGACAGAGACAACGGGGACTGATTCTAGGGTCGGTGGCTCCAATTTCTTACTCCAGCCCAACAATTGAGTAACTGATATACAGGGCGGTACTCTGGTTCACGAAAGCACCCATTGGGAAAGGGGTGGCGGAACCTTTGATTACGCCTACGGTCAAGAAAAAGCTCGATGGCTGGCGCTGGCCTATCCAAGCGTTGCATGGGAGAACGCGGACTCGTACGAATACCTAGCCGAAAACCAACCACTGCTGTTATGATGGCCTAAAATCGGCAATTCTCCTACCGAAAAAATTCTACATGGTCATTCAATAATATACATAGACAATTCTATACTGACGATAAAGACTTGCTCTAGTAGTATAGCCAGCAATCACCCTACAACTTCAATAACACATTTCCGGCTAAGCATCTGATCGTATATCGGGGGGAATAGAGGATGCGAAAGGATAGCCTTCCAATCTCCGTAGAGCCGAATTCGCTCAAGCGAAGGGAACGTGGGTCCGAGGATCATGTCGAAATGGCTCTCGATAACCGTCCAGATGGACAAACCATCAGTCAACATCTGGTTAACCGCGGAATGAAGCGCGATGCACTTGATGGACGGATGTGAAGGTGGATTTGATGCAATGGCGGTGAAAAAAAGATAGTAGTGGATCGTCTCCAGGTTTGGGCATCCGCGCAAACACGACGTGAGACAATCCCCTACCAAAAAACGCGCATGCCTTCGGAACTCGACGATCTGAAGTTGAGGGCCGAGGATTTCCCAAGCAGTCTCCATTCCATCATCCCGCAACGGAGAGTCGAATACGATGTGTGTGACGGATGGAAATGAGCACCGCGTGAGCATCTGGCGTAAGAACATGCCGCTGGCGAGATAGAGTCGAAGGGTTTGGAGCGATGGAAGGTGAAGGTACTCCTCCATGGATTCGAGCCGGAAGCGGCCGGGTCGTTCGGCGCCGCCCACAAAGAGATAACGGAGGTTTGGTGCGTTCCTCAAAACCACCCGGAGTGAGTTGATGCCACCAGTGCGTTCAGCGGAGGAATTATACCACCACTCGAGACGAAGGAGTGATGGAAGCAGTACGCTTTCCGCTTCAAACTCGAAGCGCGGTGCGTCACTTGGGCTGAGCACCATTAAAGGCCGTACGAGAGTTTCTAGGTTCCGACATAGACGCAGGATTTGCACTGCTAGCATAGGTTTTGCAGATGTAGTGTCTGTACTGTTGTACGGAAGCACCATACGGTGAACCTGGAAAGAAAGATGATGAGCTAAGGATTCCTCAAACTGGTTTTGCAGCGACTCACTGATTCACCATACCCCTTCCGACCTGCTTGCCCATCCAGGACTTTCATGAGACCACGCGCACCGTACCGAATGTGTATATCGTCATACAAGAACTCGGATATCAAGGTGTTCCATCGGTGGCAAACGAGGGCGAGTGTGTGTTTGACCTTTAAGGCGGGGTCACGAGGGTCGAGGGAGACCGGGTTCTCAAAAGGGGTATATGCACCTGCATTCCGGAGTGTGGGCGAAGTGGTTGCCCAGCGAAACACTTGCAACCACAATTCAGGCGGGAGAGCGTCAAGGACGTTCATTGACAAGTGCCAGGTGGATCGTCAATTCACGTTGTGGCCAATGTTATCTAATGCCGTGCTCCCTGAGCCGATCAGAACTTATGAAACCGTGTTTTGGACAAGGCGCCACGTCACGCATCGAACTCAGACGACGTTGCTTTGAGAATAAAAATCCAGTGGCAATGATTTTGCATCCTTCGAGTTATCTTTGGCGAAGTAGCTAAGAAAGTCGGGAGTTCGGAGATTGGAATCTCCGTACAACGATGCGATTTTTATTGCTTTACACTCCCGTAAATGCAGATTGTACCGATCCAAAGCCTTGCTGGCATTGCCTCCCTAGACTTGCGGACCCACTCCGAATATAGCATATCTTGGCCGAGATGCAATTCCCACTACAAGTAGGCACCTTCACTGAACTCTTGCCTTGAAATGTGTTGAACGTCTGCAAAAAGATTGGTCCCGGAATCAAACGGATATTGACTGGGCTTTACCGTCACAAGGGAAGGGTCTTTCTCCATCGCTGTCGTTACGAGAATCAGTCATCAACAACAACTCAAAGGGGGGCGAGGCATACCTTCAGTCACCAAATGCCACCAAGTGGCGTTCAATGGATCGTCTAATCCCCAACCGGAAATACTACCCCCATACGTCTGCCTCGTATTGTACTCATACGTGTAAGTAGGGCCAAATTCGGTTTGTTGGTCGAGACTTGGGAAAGTGCTGACGTCGCTCATCCACCTAAATCACATCGGCTTGTTATAACAACACAACAGCGAGTAAACCATAATCAGCCTCACGTGTGAGCATCCATGATCTCGAAACTCTGCGAAAGAAGAAGAGATAAGTCTCGTGGGGTGTAAAAAGGCGAGTTATGGATGTTATTACCCCCGAATCGACCTCGTAAACTCGAAAGCCGGAGTTCAAGTTTGTGATAGGGGTCAAGGCCGGACCAATCTGAGAACGAGGGTGGTGAATTGTTGCACGTTTATGGAGCGATAAGCACACGAACCCAAGCCGTTGTTCCCGCAGTGGCTGCGCTAATATTGGTGCCGTTATTGGCGTAAAATATCTTTGCGGGCATTAGCGCAGGCAGCAAGAAGAGAAGTCACATTGCTCCTACCGTCAACTGATCTTCGTGCGTACTACGAGCCTGGTTTACTTGGAGATTGGGATGTGCAAAAGTAAACACACGCACTGTCCGAAAAAGATGTCTGCACCAGGGATAAAATATCATGAGTGCTTGGTTTTCAAGGAGGAAGGCCTGCCCTAGTGATACTGACTTGCAATGACATGTGGAGTAAACCGGTCCACGCTGGAGTGGATATTCAAAGATCAGCACCAAACGAAAGCGGTTAACGATGTACGTACATCTGATAAACTTTTGTACGCTCCATGATTAAAATCAAGGGCTAAGAACGGGAGACCTACAGAGATTGGTTGGGTTTAAGAGAGGATTCGTCCCGTCCCATCCGCTCAGGACGTGACCCATAATCCATACTTTGGGGGTTCACCTCTAGTCACCGAACGAATCTGGGATCGGAAAATAGCTTACCGCGATCCCCAGCATCTTCTGCAGCCTGCAACTCGTCAGTGAGGAAGCGCAGCATTCCCGAAGTATCCGCATCCGTCATATTAATGTAATTGAAGTAGTTGGCGCTACATTGGACAGATTTGAGAAGAAATCTGGGTCACGAAAAGCAATGGCTCTGACCGATACCCTGTCAACTTGGTCAGTGTCTATCAACAAACGAGGGCGACAATGGTAATCACACAAATCAGTGTTTAGTGAGATGACGCGAAGGCCGTCCTGTCTTTGGACCATGTATGCCGAGTAATGGGCCTTAGCTAACTGGACAGCTGCCTGGGGCAGCCATTTTTCATGTTGCCAAAGGGACGCGACGTGATTGTAATTCCTGAGAACGCGGCAGTCTTAGGTGAAGGATCAAAGTGATGAGATACGAGTTTACCAGCTGAATTGATTTGCCAAGCCTTGTCCAATGGCATGAGGTGCGTCCTGGGCTCTGTTCGGATGAAAGGTAAGTACCGAGCGTACGGGAAGCCCTAAGCAACAACTCATACTGGTTGTAGCTGTCGTGGTTTCCAAGCGCTGCATATACTGGTCCAGTTCCAAGCATCCGCTTGAACAGGTCATACAATATAGTCTAAAAACAGAGTCACTTTCTAGATCTTTCCTACTTCGTACAAAGCTCACCTCAGTATACTCGATATAACTCCTGTTGACATTCCAAGCCAACCCTATCTTAGCTTTGTGCTTCGCTGTAAAATCCAACTCACCTAGAAAGCTGATTGTCTGCATCATGAGACACCAAATCGCCCGTATAGATCGTCCAGGCAAATCCAGTATCTTTGGTTCCTGAAAGAACTGGTATGGCTTCCAACGCCGACATACCAAGTGCAAGCGGAGTATCACTAGATTTCCAATCAATCACCTCATTGATAAGGAATCAAACTGGGAACGCGCGCACCATCTAAACGCTCCATACCGTGGAGCTGGAGAAAGTATGGAGTCCGGGCTTTGCGTGTTGAACGTGTTTTTACGACAACAAGGGCTGGAAGTGCAATTTGCTTCCGCACTCGTGGCGTACCCTGCGTACCCCAAGATATTTACAAACCGCATCATATCAGTGAATCGGAACCACCACGCACTAGGATCGAGATGGAAATCTGAAATGTGTAAAACTTTCAACCGATTCCCACTTCGCTTCTTTGGAGGTGGAAGTGGGTTGGGTTTTGGCTTTGCAAACCATCCTGTCAGGTCCAACGCGGATGTGGCGGGCAAAGGACACATTCCCATGAAGTTTTGACAATATAGCTGAGGAACGGTTTCAATCAAAGGGATATTGCTCGTCACTCATCATCGACAGGATGACTCACCTGTCCATCCAATCCACCCACATCGGCGTTCGCCAACACCTGGGTTATCACTGGACCAAGAGCCAGAGGGCCCTCAGTTGCCGCACAAGAAGCGGGGCTCTTCGTTAATTTGCAAACCTCGACCACCAGGGAGGTTGACTGATCAGGGGCGGCCAACGCGACAAACTTCATGACTTCGAGCATGGCGATGCATCGTGCGCAAGAATCAGTTTTCAAGATTGTATTGTTTTGAATGGAGGCGATTTGAGCCAACGCTTGAGTCAACAGCCTCGAGGAGGAAGCTTTCGGAGGCAAAGGGTGGGGATCAACTGTGTTGTTCACAGGAAGGGTATCTGGGTTCGTGAGAACGAACGGATAGACTTCATGCTGAGAAAATGTTTAGGCGAGTTATCTTTTTCTTGTTTTTTGTTTTGTTTCAAAGTGGAAATACGCAACTGTAATAGGATCCGACACGACGGGTTGTGCTTGTGCGCTTGTGGCAGTTGGGTTATTGTAGTATTTAGAAAAAGCCGAGGTTGGAAATGGACCTGGGACAGTGAAAGTTGACGGGGATATCGACGCCGCGGATGCTAACGTAGCGAACGACAAGTAGAGACTCTTCAGCATATTGAGTTGCGGACAGAGGAGTGCTCTCGCTGATAAGCATCAGAGAAGCCTCGTACTATTTATCTTCGACGAAGCAAGGGTCGTTCTCAGGCAGAACCTCTACAACAAGCGCGAATGGGGATTGAGATCCTCTCAGGACGTCAATCGCC
This sequence comes from Macrocystidia cucumis, assembly GCA_001179725.1. NCBI lineage: Eukaryota > Fungi > Basidiomycota > Agaricomycetes > Agaricales > Macrocystidiaceae > Macrocystidia > Macrocystidia cucumis. Next base: position 23,649 of record CEMH01202727.1, on the reverse strand, counting down.
ATACGACGCGGGAAACGTGTCTCCGCCAGCTCATTGTCGCGTCGGTGATACGCATAGGTTCGGCAAAAGCTGCCAAAAGGCACACACGTGCGCTAGCAGTTCAACTGATGCGGGCAAAAGGAGAGACGACCAGCGGATTTATATACACCGACTCAGAATGCTGATTTGTACAATGCGAAGATACACTGTTTATAAACATGATCATAATTAGGAGCTCGAAGCGAATAACGGACACAGCACAACCGCGGTGGACGAATGATGCAAAAGTAGGATACATACAGCAGGGGGGGGGTGAGAGATAGCGGTATTTTAAAGTCATGTCAAAAGCAACAGGCAGCCATGAACCCAGCGTGGATGTAGTACGTTGATGGAACCGCGTGACAATCAACCGCTGATGATAGGCTTCTACGTTGGTTATGTGTATGCTTATGTCCTTGCAATACACACATTGGAAGGCAACTGTCACAGCGAATGAGGATGATGATGATGATGACGACCATGCGGGTGGATTCACAAACCAGTCTCGCTACCCGTTGTAGAAACACAACAAGTGCCGCCCTAAAGACCCGGATCATGGCTGATCTTTGGGCACCTCAGGTTTTGTTGTTTCTGCTGATTCTGCTGACCCCTTGTCACGATTGTTTTCCTCGGCAACCCTGCGTGACTCTGTCCAAAGACGAAGTGTATAGTCATGCAATGAGCGCGAGTAGAGGACGAATGGGTCTGTGGTTGGTTCTTCTGCATTGGGAGCGGTTGGGCGTGTCGAGAACATAATAAGGGGGGAAGATATTGAGAGGATTGAAGGATGAAGAAAGGTGGCTTTTTGCGTGTATGAGCGGGGAGAGTGCGAAGAAAAAGCGAGAATTTATATAGTGGAGAGGTTGGGTCTGGGGTCCGGATCTGCCGACTTCATATCACACGCTCAAACACTGTATATGTTGCCGCATTCATCGGCCTTGCCATCCGCTTCCCCGCCAACCATTCCCGCCCTCCCCGAGTTCCACACGTTCTAATTAGATTGTTCGTATGCCTTTCAGCACTTTCAAACAGCTAGAAGTGTACTTTACAGCATCTCGGAGACTCTCATGAAGGTGGAGCCGGCAGTTGAGGAGAAATGGAAGAATTTGGAATCAGAAAAGTCCCAAACAGGACCCAAAGGCCTAGGCCCACCCATCCAGGGAAGTCGATGTCCCCGAACGACCATTACGTCATAGATCCAGTCCTCAGATTCGTTGTCCCTTTTAGTGTCACCGTCATTTCAAGGAACTCACAACTGACATCACATCCCACGCTCGTCATTGCAGTCAAACACAAAAGAGCGACAATGAAATTCTACGCAAAATGAAAGGAAGAAAAAAAATATCTATACATTAACTACAGAGCTCGAGCGAAACAATTTCGTTGGTCCAAAAACAAATTGTCAGAATTAGAGAGAAATGTCCGTTTCACCGCGAGTTCCTTTCTCGGCTGGCTGACGATCGACGCGTCATGACGTCTTCTTTCGCCCGGACGTCAAGAGTAACCTGCAAGTCGTGGTATTTCTGCAAGTCAATCGCTTCAGACCGTGCCACTCCTGCAGAGTCTCTGGGAAGCCATATGATAGGCGGAGGTGCGATAAGCTCGGGCGCATAAAGAATGCCTGCCATGTCTTCAGCGTGATCAGAAAAGGGTAATGGAGGCAGGTGGGGTGGAGCATCTGGGTGTGTTCGCGCGGCACGCTCCGTGGCAGTGAGGTCATCAAGTGTCTCCGTTTCTGAATAGAAAAGGCATCAGGAAGGCGTTCATTTCGGGAAATAATGAATTTACTCAATGGCACGGGTCCACGAGTCTGAGAGGGGGTTGGCATCACAGCAAGGGTGACGCTCATCATCTCCAGTACAGATGCCATCGATCCTCGAGCTCGCGTAAACTGACCACTGCTAACGAGGCTTGTTCCTTCCTCCTCTTGGCCGGGCTTTCTCGTCGCTCTCGCCGCATTTTGGAAGCTGACCAATGAGTCTTGGGTGATGGCGCTTAGCGATTTACGCCCTGGAGTCTTCATTTTCCAGTGGGCATAACTTTCCACAAATATAATCACTGCAACCCCTGCAAACATCAAAATCCCACCCTCAATCCAGAAACGGCGGCTGAGGAAAATTAATCCGAGAAGGAAAGGCTGGAAAGATAACAGCGTTCCAAAGCGTTTTAAAAGCCAGATCTGTAACAGGCCTCCGGTTTGGGAATGTGTTCGGCCGTAAACGTAGCCAATAAGGAACCGGTGTGCTGATCGTAGAATTTAGCAAGTGGAGACAATGTGATTCGAAATGATGGACAAACCGATGAGAGTAAGGAACAATAAAACCACTACAGCCGGGCCAATGAGAGGAAAGATCAAGGAAAATGTTGACGCAAAAACGATCGCTAACACGCAGGCTCCCGTTGCTAAGGAAGGGTTGTACGTCCGAGGATATACGGCTGGAAATCAAACATGAGTGACGCAGTGGTTTGACAAATTGGGGATGTGACATGCCTCTGAAACGTTGTCGTGGTGTGATTGCGATTCGTTCAGAACGAATCACCTTCCAGAGATGAAGCGGTTGAAGAAGGAGCAGGCCAGGGTATATTACAGCCACGTTAAGAACTATTGCAAGGACCAATATACTCATGTACACCGCTCCGTTCGCGACTGTCTCCGATTTTTGGCTATCGGCGGAGAAAGCGTTCAAAGCAAATAACAGCGCGCCCACTGTCGTGAGCCAAACGCCAGCTATTACAGCCATCAAGACGAAAACGGTCTTGAAAACGAGCAGTTGGCCTCCGGAGATCGAGACCGAACCATAAATGTTGGTGGCCCAATGGACCACAATAAGGGCGATGCAAATAAAAAGTGTTGATGCAACAGCAGGTGCCAAAACAGTTGCCAGTCCAGACGCAAGGAGGTCGGCGCTAAGAAGCCCCCGCAAGAATGGAAGGAATTGCGCCACATCTGGTGCTGTGGAAAGCGCAAGTCCCGATGCGGCTGTTACTATGTACGACGTCAGAAAAATGTTTGAATGGAGAACATATAAAGGTACTCACAGCCAGCTGCAAGCGATATAGCCACGATGACCACGATTGTCCACAAAACAACAGCATCTGGCCAAGTCCGCTCGTGCTGGAGCACATCCCACCGTATGTCTTCCTTCGCTCTGCCTTCGATCAATTCGATTCCCGGAACAAATCTCAAGCCGCGTCCGACCATGATCCAGCCTTTGATCCGCGTTCCCTCTGCAATTTCCCGATAGCTGTCTCCTTGGGCATCCGCAATTTCTGCATTGATGGTCTTCAAGCGTGACCGCCAATGTGTGATATTTGCATAAACGTTCCCAAGATCATCGTAGTTGAGCCCTTCCATAGGGCGGACGAAAGGTTGCGAGGGTTGGAGCCGAAGATGAGGGGGTGGCACCGTATCAGGGAGGACATATTCCTTCATCCTAAGGGGAAACGTTTCACGCCTTGTAGACGATGGAGTTTCATCCCTTTCTGGACGTCGCCTGAAGGAAGGTCCAGCAGTGGATGCGCCATTTTCTTCACTGTTGTATTCCAATGGAGCATCCTTCGTCAAATCCACCCACTCATCGCCCAAAGAGTCGGTGGGATAAGGCACGCCATGCGAATCCACTACCGAATCCACAGAAGACTCTGCATAGTTTGGACCGTATAGCCTTGGATCGGGGATGCTGGGTAATGAAAAGTCTCGCGCAAATTCGCCCGGACCCAATTGGCCGGACTTCTCAACCTTGAGCGGGCTTCCGATCGGTAATCGACCGAAGGCAATCGAGTTGCGGTTGACTTCCTGAAATCGGCTTCCAACAACTCGGGAGTTGATACTGTCCGTAAGGCTCGGGTTTTCGAGCCCCGAGTCGGCAAATCGGCCTCCACTTACGCCTTGGACACCTCGTAGCTTGTAGTATTGAGATGGGGCGACAAAAGAGGTCGGAGCGAGGGATGATGCGGCAAAGGCGGGATTCACCGCGCGTCTCCTCCGAGATCGCTATATCATTGGGGTTAGATGGGGAAACAACCCATAATGAACCACGTTACCTGTGCAGCAACGCCAAGGGGTCGTGGACGGCTAATGTATGGGCGGTTTTGATCTCGCAGGGTTTGCGGTAGATACTCGGCAATGGATGGATCTGGGGTAGTGACGCGGAATGATGAAATATAGCGTGTTTCAGCGATTTCAAGGTTTTCCAATATCTCATCGCGTTCGTCAATAAGAAGAGCCAGCTGTTGCGTGTCCCTGTAACGTGAAAGTAAGCAAATCTCCCAAACGTACTGTTGTGGTCGACGAACCCGATGGAAAACAATGTTTGGATGTCAACTTCCAAATTCGCTTCCTCCGCTTCGTTGAGAGGTTGCTCTTCTACTCGTCTACTTTTAGCGCGACGATGCTTAGACCTCGACCCATTGCCGTTGCGGGATTCGCCATGCTCCAACCGCGAACTCAACCCGGCTTTCAGAATGAAATCTTTCAACCGTTTCTCCCCCCATCCTGCAAAGCCAGGAGCTTTTCTGGCGCTCAGCCAGCCGAGTTCGACCCCTTCGCATTTCACTTCAATCCAACGCTTTCGATACGCAACGAGGTTGTTGAACTCTTTGATTATCTTCCACAGAGCAGGAAGTAGACCAAGGACGATGGCAAGGACCAGAAGAATGATAAGTCTAAGGCGCACGTTCTGCGGGTCGCCAGGTCCACCAATTGCAGCTCTGGAATGAAGGAGGGACAGGCCGACGGTTGATTTTTTCGTGTTGCGACTGTCGAAGAGACGAAGGAGACGAAGAAGGCTAAGGTCCTGAATTGTTGAAAACGCTCCTCCATGGGGGGCTACGTTCGGAAGTTCGGCATTGCACGGTGTGGCGACGAGATAGAGGGGAAGAGCGCCTGCCAATCCGATGAAGGACCATCCCAAAACGATCAGGAAGCTCATCCACAATGCGCGTTGATGTAATTGTTCATCCGAAGGGAAGAGTTGAACATCCGTTGCTGCAGACCGGCCCGCATCAGAAACGTCGGAAGGGGTGGGAGGTACAAGGGGGACATGAGGCTTTAAGAATGCGAAGAAGGAAGAACCGAGGGGTTGTGGCCGTGATCTATGTTGGCAGCATTGATTGGTGAAACGTCAATGGCAAGATCATGATGGTGAGGGACTCACTCTTGTGGCGCGAACCATTCTCTCAACCCATACACTTGTCGGAATCGAGGACGGAGAAGGGCAAACACAAGCTACCAACGAGGTTAGTATGATGCGAACGCGTCGAATAAGGTCTGGGGACGCACCCATATTACAAGTCCGATAGCAGTCGGTAAGATTACAGAGGCCAACAGGCCTTGAGCGGAGGCATCGAGGCCGTGGCCTACGCAGATGGGTGGATGGGTTGATATCTGCCCAGCGACCCCCGTTGGCGATGTCATGGTAGGCTGAGGAGAGGATGATAAAGCTAAGGCTGATACAGGAACGGTTACAACAGTCTGAGAAAAAGAAGTGAGTGTCGTGGTATCTTGCGTTATAGTCGTAAAAGGTGTAGAAGTTGAAAATGCAGTGAAGGTTTGTTGGGCTGTGTACAACGTGGGAAGTGAGATAACGTTGAGCGAAAAAGCGGAAGAAAAAAAAAAAAAAAGTACCGCTGGACGGCCGTGTTTGAGTCAACGAGCCCTGCGAATTTGTCCTGGTTGTTGACGACGGCGGTTGGTTCGGACTTGGATGATGCGGGGTAGGGTTCCGAGGTCTTATCATGTAGTTATGGAATATAGTTCGTGATTTGTCGTTAATGGTTATGTATATACGTCTGGGGTATCGAAAGCAATGTTTTCTGAAGTGATAGGATGTTAGTTCGACTTTGCGAGGGAGCGTGGTGGAGTCCACCGTCCGAGTCCCGAAAAAGTTTGCGACCACGCGCCAACCCAAAAAGGAAAAAAAATGACGATTACCGGTCTTGCCCCTGAGCGTCCGTTTCAACCCTCAATAAACAAAATGAATGGATGTGTGATGATTGGTCGGTGATTTCAGCAGTACAGGTGAGGTTGCGTCAAAGTAAGGATGTAGGAAGAAGTGAGAGAATGGTGACAGATATCCTTTCGAGTCGTTTTGAGATAATTGTGTAGTTGTCGCTCAGGCCTCAGGGGCCCAAAAAACAACGTCTCCAAGGGAACGCCGGAACGACCACAGCCATGACGATGATGAATAACAGAGAGAGAAACCTCAATAACCAAGAGTTTTTGAAGTCGAGAGTGTTGGTATAAAAGCACGTCTAGGTATCCGACAAAATGGTACACGACAATTATAGTTGGGATGATAACGCGGCCATCTGCATACTGCAACCAATATCAGTTCACATCCGGCCGGACTCATGGTCGAGTAGACTCACTCATACAGCCTCTTCACATTCAGCTTGGAAAGGGAGATGGTGGAAGGGATTTAATCTCTCCCTCTCCATCTGCTCCGACAATGAGCAGGCCATGCGGCTTCCGAGTGACCCACGGAGGTGGGGTAATTGGACGAGATGGAGGTTCTGTCACTTCTTTCGAGGATTTGAAAATATGATGCTTCCTTGACGAAGACTTGGCATCTGGAAATTGGTCTCCCTGGACAACCGCTGCCTTGCTAGGGATGCAACCCATCTTCAATCAAGGTTCTGGTCCGAGCGATGAGAGGAGCGCAAGACGCAAAAGAGAAAACCCAATTGCTCACCTCTGAAATAGAGAATCGGTGGGTGGAAAGATGTTACAGAGATAGTTTGCGATGAAACAGCCTTTAAACGACGGAGATGTGGGTCTGCCAATGTCATCAGCGTCGTGAAGATCAGTGATGGGGAACTGAAGAGGATAGAAAACTGACACAAGACAGTTGAGGTGTTATGATGGAGATTGAACTTGTCATGGTGATAAATATATGGGATTTAGCGCTCTTAGACTTCAATTGCAGGGTCGGGGACCACAAGACCACAATCGCGCGCGNCGCGCGTGTGGTGTCGCCCAAACGCCGAGCGTCGAGCACGCGGTGCGTAACCACGTGACGATAGAATTCAGGACGTGTTCCTCGACCCATTCATTCCTCGCTGTTCACTACATCTAGATATCCCATATCAAAGCCGTCTTGATAACAGAAAATGGCGACGGTTAAGCATGTAAGTCGCCACTCGTCCCCAAAACCGAATCCTCTAAAACATATCAGTCGATAGCGCCGCCAACGCTGCAGAATGCTCAAACAACGGCATTATTGCAATTGCTCAATCTCAACAACAGTATCGATCCGCCCACCGCGTCTACGGCTGGAAAGTCTGGCTCCGGATTCAAAACGCCACCCCCAACAGGCCCGCCAGTATGGAAGATACTAGTCTTAGACCAGCAAACTAAAGACGTTTTGGCGACTGTGTTGCGTGTCCAAGACCTTCGCGACGTAGGGGTCACTCTCCATGTGTAAGGCGTTTTCGAGTTTACCATATAATTCACTCAAACGTCGAATGGCGTAGGCAACTTCATTCTCTGCGACCTCCGCTCCCCGATGTACCGGCCGTCTACTTCGTCTCCCCAACCATTGCCAATATTCGCCGCATCGCAGAAGACCTCCGCGCCTCATTGTACGAAACTTTTCACCTTAACTTTGTGGAGCCCCTTCCCCGATCGCTTTTGGAGGAATTAGCTGCGTCCGTTGCAAGCGACGGAACGGGGGAACTTGTTGAGCAGGTAAGTCATCGCTGACTGCTCTCGCACCACGCTATAACAGACTACAGGTTCTCGACCAATACCTCTCATTCATTGCTCCATCCCCTTCTCTGTTCTCTCTTCTTCCCCCTCCTCCTTCTCCTCAAGCTTCAAGTTCCCAACCAGTTAATTCTGACATCCCCTCGTCCACGTACACCATCCTCAACTCCCCTTCGTCAACAGATCAACAAATAGAAGCTGAGATAGAAAGAGTTGCCAGTGGACTATTCAGCGCCATTGCTACAGCAGGTCAGCAACAATCATTTGCATCAATAGTTCTATCGTATTGAAGTGTGACAGGCCATGTCCCATTCATCCGCGCCCCGAAGGGCAATGCTGCAGAAATGGTGGCCAAGAAATTGGAAACAAAGATTCGGGATGCTATTCTCACTGCATCCCGAAACCCAGCATCATCTTCATCTCTGTTTGCTCAAGACTCCACAGGACTTTCCAACCTTCAACGCCCCCGTTCGTTCAGGTCCCTTCATTGTTTCTTACGTGTGCTGATCCCTTCTGTCCTTACAGTCCTGCTCATTCTCGACCGAAACGTGGATCTAGTGGCGATGCTTTCACATGGATGGACTTATCAAGCCCTCATCTCAGACTGCCTCGAAATCAAGCTCAACCGCGTTGTCGTTCCGGAACACCAACAACAACCTAAAAAATCTTACGATCTTGATTCTAAAGATTTCTTCTGGGCGAAACATGCCGCAGACCCATTTCCGCAGGTGGCGGAAGACATTGACACTGAGCTCAACAAATACAAGCAGGACGCTGCAGAGATCACCAGGAGTACAGGAGTCAGCAACGTGAATGACATCTCTCAATTGTATGTTCCCAACCAGTCTTCGAGGGCTTGTATGCTGAATTTCTGGCTAGGGACCTTTCTACCAATGCGGCCCATCTCAAAACCGCCATAACTCAGCTCCCGGAGTTGACTGCACGGAAAGCAACTTTAGACACCCACATGAATATTGCTTCCGCGTTACTTGAACAAATCAAGAAGCGTGGTTTAGATGAGCTTTTCAGCATGGAGGAAGCTATAAACAAACAGGTACGTGATGGATTTTTTACCCAACGGTTTGGTCCTCATCCCTCCGAACTATGTCAAGACGGTTGCCTCCATTCTCGAGACTCTCCGAACACCTCGTGCAGATGGAGAGCTTACCCCCACCGACAAGCTTCGTCTCGTCGTTGTTTTTTACCTGTCATCAGCAGATAACGCCATCTCGAAAGACGACGTTGTTGAGTTGGAGCGGGAGTTGAAGAACGCAGGCGCGGACGTGGCTGCATTTGAATACGTCAGGCGGACGAGGGAAATCTCCCGAATGACGATGTCTGCCAGTGCGAGCGCAACAGGGAGCGCAACTCCCAATCTCGGAGCTGGCCAAGGTGGAGAGCTGTTTAAAGGTTTCAGCGTTTTCGGAAACAGAGTACGTCGCCCTTCCTCTTACACCCCTGTTTCTCTTTTCTTACCCTAGTTGACAACATCTTTCCCTTTTAGTTGACAGATCGGCTGAAGGAAGGAGGCTTAGAGAATTTCATCTCTGGAGTGAAGAACTTCTTGCCCACCAATAAACTTCTGCCCGTCACACGCCTCACGGAGGCACTCATGGACTCTGCTGCCGCTTCCAGTCAGTCGCTCCAAGAGACCGACGAGTACCTTTTCCTGGACCCCCGCGCACCGCGTGCGGGTACAGGGCCAGGATATCCCGGCCCGGCAGGGGGAAGTGGGGCAACCAGAGGTCGTCGCATGGCTTATGCGGAAAGCGTGGTTTTCATGGTTGGAGGGGCAGGTTACGTGGAATACGGAAACTTGGAGGAGTGGGCTGGAAAGACGGGCAAAAGGGTCACTTATGGTGGGACGGAAATTGTCGACCCCGGAAGCTTCCTCAAGCTTCTTGAGAATCTCGGTCGGAGTGGCAGTATTTGAAGAGTAGAGGTGGAATGGTAATAATTTTGGATACATCAGGTTCGTAATACAAAAGGGGGGCAAAGCAAGCTTTCATCCTGCCGTTGTGCCAGTATAACGGATCTACTGCAGAAGTTTATTTCTTCCTGTTGCCTTGCATTGCGAGAATTTGAACCAAGCGAATGCTATACGGAATCATTAGAAGGGAAAATGGGCGTTTGATGCCAGAATCTCACAATATATTGATCATATCAAGCTCCAAACTGATGGATTCTTTCAATGCGTCGCGTTGAATCAAGCCTTGCTCTGCCATTCGGGCATGGTGGAGAATCTTTTGTGTGCTATTAAAAAGATCAATGAGCGGCTTGATCTTTCTGGGTTATCCAGAAAATACTGACTCGTAGAGGACAAAACCACCGAAGACTGCGAGACCACCGTACAAAGAGATGGACTCCGTAATTGCGAGACTGCGAAGGCCAAGAGGCAAGACCATGGGGGCGAACGAGCTCAATGCAACCACTGTCAGTCCAGCCAAAAGTGGTCCACCGATATTAAGATATGTGTCATTCCTGCAGAAATTGACGATCAATGATGAAACCGTCGATAGAGATGCAACAAAGACGCACTTCGCAGTTGCCCCAACCCAAGACAAAGAACCTACGACGCCAACGGTGTAAAGGGCTGCACGGGACAAAATGGCAGGGTTGAAGAAGAAGAGAGGGCTCAGAGTAGCTGCTTGGCAAGCGTTGAATGCCTGGCGGATTTCAATCAGTAACGAGTGGCTTTTCCAAACTAGGAACACCCACAAGCCAGAAAAGGTGCTTTTGAACTGGTCTGTCGGTTGGTGTGTAATAAACCCCCATCATTGATCCGATGCTGCCAACCAAGCTCACACCCAAAACAGCCCCTACAAAAGAGTCAGTGCATCTCTAGCTAGGGGGTGGCCCAGCTCACAAGGATTCGCAGCCATGATGCGGTACGCAACTCCAGACCTGAACAAGGATCGTGCCGCCACTGCCGTCAAAAGCAGGCCACCTCCAGTGTACTTGAAACTGTCATTCAAGTAAGTCCGCTCCGCTATTGAAAGGCTTTCCCTCGACTCCCTGTTCAGGACTCCGTCGGTGATAGTGACCACGCCGGCAACCCCAGCCTGGATTGTGTGTCAGCTCAACCTCCTTAGGAGAAATTGAGGAGAAAACAACTTACGGCTATCAGCGCTGCACGCTTCCAGTCAAAGCCTTGACTGGTTCTGACCATTGGAGTCTCCGATACAATGGACCTTGAGGGTTTAGTAAACGTTCCGGAAGACCATGACGTTGTACGATTCTTCAGTGCATTCAGAACTCCACCGGAACGGAGGTTTGTACTAAAAGACTGAGAAAGAGTGAATTTTCGAAGGGAGACTGTGCGCAAGGCACTACGAGTAGTTACTGGACGAAGAGCTAGGATGGCGAACGACATGGTCGTCGATGGTAAAGTGCGATGTTGACCTGTGGCGGGAGGGGAATCCCGAACAAAACGTCATTCCAGCCGAAAGTGTCACGTGAATGACTAAATTAGTCAATTCGGATTACCTGAACAAGTGCTCTCATTTATCCCGCCCAGCATGTTGCATATTCAAACACCAGAAATGTCGACAGTTATCAAGCCAATCGACGCGTCTTCGGTCCATAGAATTACTTCAGGGCAGGTTGTAATTGATCTCCAGACCGCCGTCAAAGAATTGGTTGAGAACAGTCTAGATGCGGGCGCGACAAACATTGGTGTGTCGAGCCAGCTTTCACGACCCAGCGTTGCTGAGCACCTTTCACGCTTTCAGAGGTTCGCTTCAAGCAATATGGAACCAAATCCATTGAAGTCATAGACAATGGCTGTGGAATATCAGAAAAAGACCATGACAGCATTGGTGTGTGTTTCTCCAATCATTGGCGCAGATCCCCACCAACCAGTCTTTCAGCCTTGAAACATCACACCTCTAAGTTGTCGTCTTTTATTGATCTCACAACCGTTCGAACCTTTGGATTTCGCGGAGAAGCTTTGTCGTCCTTGTGCGCTTTGTGCGAGAGTGTTACTGTCATTACCGCGACAGAACCACCCATGGGCACACACTTGGAGTTCGATGTGTCGGGTCAGGTTAAGAAACGGTCAAAAGTTGCAAGACCAGTGAGTGTGATTGACCTTGTTGATTCACCGTGAACCAACTGTGTCGTTGGCATTGTTAGCGAGGCACCTCTGTCATTCTCAACAACGTATTTCAACCACTTGCAGTTCGAAGGAAAGAACTCGAACGCAACGCGAAACGTGAATATGGAAAGGCTCTCAACCTCCTGACTGCGTACGCTCTTGGGCCTTGCAGTAACACAACGTCCACGACAACTTCTGGTGTCCGCTTTTCTGTTAGTAACCAACTCGAGAAAGGGTTCGTGTTAGAATATCTCCGCAATAACTGTGACTTATCCTTCCATAGGCAAAAAACAGTGCAGCTCCGAACGCAAGGTGTTGCAGACGGTCGAACGGCAGTCTCGGCGGTATGGGGCCCGAAAGCATCAGAGAATCTCGTGGACCTCGATCTGAGGCTCACTGTCGAACGCGACCGTACTGCGCTAAAACGTCTCGCTGCGTGTGTCATATTCTGAGTTTGATCTCACGTCCGTCACTGACCACTCTTCAGAGCCTCGACTTCGACGACCCCTAGCGATGACGACGTTGCGATCCCTGTCTTTGTGAAAGGACTAATATCCAAGTTCTCCATTGGCTGTGGACGCACAGGGACAGACCGACAATTCTTTTACATCAATGGCCGCCCTTGTAACGTCAACAAGGTTTGTTTCGCTTAAACTCAAGCGTAAATCCACTGATTTCCTTTCTCGTAAGATAGCTACAGAAGACCTTCAACGAAGTCTACCGCTCATTCAATGCAACGCAGGCCCCCTTCATCTTGGCTGATTTCATTATACCCACTGGTTTGTCAATCTTTCCGCTCTCGTTCTGGCTTTAATATCTATCTTAGAAACCTGTGACGTGAACGTCAGTCCTGATAAACGGACAATCTTCATTCATAGCGAGAACAACTTAATCTCAGCGTTAAAGGCATCTCCTTAACCATTTTGATTCGATATATTGCTAAGTGCTCACCTTTTAGGCGGCACTGGAAGTCACATTTGACGCTGCCCGGTCAACATATGATGTCGGCGGATCCCGAACGAAAGCGACAACGCAAAGCCTACTGCCTGGTTCTCTTTCTTCACAACTGAAACCGCGGTTGAGCAACCCATCAAGGGCTGCCACTGACGACGGCGAGAGCTCGACGCTAAGTGAGCAGTCGACGTCAGCTCAGCAAGCTCTGGATGAGTCTCAATCCTTTAGCCCCACTCATCTCGACACAGCCACCTCATCATCGCAGATGGACATTGAAGAACCAAGTCCTCCACGTATCCGAATATCGGGGAGTCCCGAGGGTCCTTCGATGCTGGATGAGGCGCCTGCTAGTGGTACGAGCCCTTCGCCCCCGACAGTGGGCTCAGGCCAACTTGAAGAACGGCAAACCAACACCAGAGCTCCACCCAAACGTTCGAACGGAATTACGATTGATACCCGGCAAGCGATCTGGAACAGAGACTCGAATTCCCCCCCGCAGGAGGAACAGGCTCCTCCGGATGATCGGCCTCCTACAAAGAGGTTGAAATTGAGCGTTGCTGAGAAGCCGTCAAGTTCATCCTCAAGCCGCTTGGTTCAGTCCAAGTTGACCTTACTTCCGCGGTCTAGCACCAGCACTTCGCGGAATAGTAAAGAAAGGTCAGAAGCGAGGTCCAAAAACACCCAACTGGACATCCGTCATCGCCTCGCTGGATTTGCTCGAACTGGGAGTCAAGTTCCGATTACCGATCCTGACGGAGACCAAGAAATGGACGAACTGGAAAGTTCACCCGATGAACGAGAGGAAATCCCCCGTCCAAATCGAAAGCATGATCCTCCGCTGAGCCCCCAGGCAAACGAGCCCCCTGCCGCGCAGAATCGCAAGCAAATGGCGGGGGCACCAGCTAAAACACCAGAAAGTCTGGATGAGGCGGAAGATGACCAAGAAGACTCTAGCCTCACTCAGATCGACCCCAGCTTTATCTCACCTCCAACCACGAGCGAAACTATTCCGCGACCGGAAGTGATTCGTTCTTCACATCCCGGTACCGGCGATATAAGTCTTCGATTCGACACAGCGCGGATCACAAGGCTGTGGGGACGTCGGTCTAACGCTTCATCCAAACGCGACGACGCAGCTATTTCACCAGCGACTGCAGCAACGAGCAAAGTGCCACTAGACGCCGGAGTTTCAAATACGGAGGACGACGAAAAGGCTGCGGACGCACTGGCCCGAGTCATTGACAAGGATGATTTCTCAAAAATGGAGGTGGTGGGACAGTTTAATCTAGGCTTCATCATTGCGAGGAGACGGAAGGAGAAGACTCGCTCTAAGGAGTCGGAGAAGCCCATGATGATGGATGACCTGTTCATCGTCGATCAGCACGCGGCGGACGAAAAGTATAATTTCGAGACACTCCAGCAAACTACGGTGTTTAATTCGCAAAAATTGTTCAGGTCAGTCAATTCGGGTTGGTGATGTGCTCTCAGACCACCTTGCTGAATTGCACTATGCCAATTCCAGACCACAAGGACTTGAATTGACCGCTGCGGACGAGTTGCTGGCTATTGAGAACATCGAGGTCCTACGGCAAAACGGGTTTGAAATTCAAGTGGACGAAGCCATGGAAGAGGACGAAGCCACCCCAAGGGGCTCAAGGTTGAAGCTCCTCACAAAACCTATCAGTAAAAATACCGTGTTCGATACCAAAGGTATGAACAGTTGGTTATGCCGAGTGTCCATACAACCCTATTGATTTTGGCATGTAGATCTTGAGGAGCTCATTCACCTCATGAGAGACCGCCCGACAGGACAAATGGTTCGATGTTCCAAGGCTCGGGCAATGTTTGCGATGCGAGCTTGTCGGAAGAGTGTGATGGTTGGGATGCCACTTACCAAGAACCAAATGACTTCGGTGTGTTTTGTTTCATAGGCTGGTATCAAGGTGGCTGATCTGAGGAATCTAGGTTGTTCAGCATATGGGAACGATGGATCAGCCTTGGAATTGTCCACACGGCCGACCAACAATGCGCCATCTAGCGGATCTAACAGGCGAATGTGGATTCGTAGAGAAGAGGATTCGATGGGGTGATCTTTTGATGGAGGAGTAGTAGCAGTTGGATATACAGATGATATCGTGCACATCTAACAAAGTATATAGTTTAGTGAGCCAGACAACACACATTACATCCTGACGCTGGAGATCCTAAGTTACAAAACTAAACAAGAAAACACTGGTAAACGTTCTCGGTGGTACAAATGCTTAAATGAGGCGACGATCTTGAGTCCCTCGTCGATCATGTCTTCGAAACTGCGGGCAAAGTGTCCTTCACCTCCTGCGTCTCGACCTCAAGCAATGCGGGTATTTTGTTTACGTCGATGACCGCGACTTGCCGACACTCCAACGCCAGCGCGATTCGGTTGATCTCGTTGTGTATTTGCCACTCGATTTCGAAAACGCCGGGTTTTTCTGACCCAGCATACCATGACCATTTCTTGGCTCCTGACTGAGGAGAAATTGTCAGGCGCGCAAAACAACGGAATGTGTACGCCGCGAACCTTAAAATTGTAAATGTGCATCCAACCATCTCCTCCGCCCGTCGCGAGCCACTGGCCATTTGGGCTGAACTTGAGGGCATAGACTGGTCGTTTGTGATCCGCAAATGTTCGCAAACATTCCCCAGACACAGAGTCCCAAAGCCTTGCGGTTCCATCAAACGACGTTCTAAGTGACTGGTGAATATTGATCAAATAAAAGAACGGAACATACTTACGTCGCGAGACATTCGTTGGAGCCTGATTGGGTGACTGGACACCAGGCGACAGTGCTCACAGCATGTTTATGGCCTGAGAGGATGACAACATGTTCAGAAGCGACCAGACCAGGTATTGAGTCGTCAAGGTTGTCCACTTTCCAGACGCGCGCGGTAATATCGTCGGAGCAAGACGCCAGCCGGGTCAATGAAGGATTGCACTTCATTTGGTTGATCTCGCTTGCGTGGCCCCTGATGGTCACTTAGCGAGACAGGAAACATGAGAACGAAACGAAACATACGAAAGGGTTTTAATTGGGTTTGGTTCGTCAGTCCGCATGATGTAGATAAGTCGGTCGGCACCGCAGCTTGCGAAGATGTCATCGGTAATCCACTCGACATCCAAACAACAATCTGGAAAACGAAAATCAGAAAGTCCGCAGGAATGAGATGTCAGGAAACCTACTTGAGTGGCACCGGTATATCCGCTCAAGCTTTTTAGCTGCGACATCCCATAGGCAGGATTTTCCATCAAGGCTGGCAGTCACCAACCATTTACCACTTTTAGAGAATCGAGCGGCAAATATCGGACCCTGCTCCAAATCAGCAAAGGTGAAGAAAGGTGGAAATTGAATACTAACATCGTGGTGGGATTCCTGAAAGTACATTTCGCCCGAGGTTGAACAAACCCGAAGGGTAGCATCATATGATCCAGCAGCTAGAAGGGTTCCTTCAGGGTTCCAGTGCAACGACGTCAGATCTGCCGATTGAAGCTTTGAGGCCGTTTGGAATGTAATCGGAGGATCAAACTCTTGGGGAGTAACATCGGTAGGGTCGGGGAGGAACCACATGTTGATGGCTGCGTCTTTGGAACTACAACACTTTTAGTGCCGACAAGGTTTCGAAATATCGGAACTCACCCTGTTGCTAGAATCTTGTAGTTTGCGGGATTGAATGCGCATACGAAGACCTGTGATACATAATGAATCATCTGCCACAGAGCGACAGAAGTAGACGATACCTCAGCACTATGCCCAGATAGGAGTGAAATTGCATTGCTTGTCGACTCATCGCGAGGTCCTTGCAGTCTGGTTTTCTTTACGACTTTCTTTGCGCCAGCCGGTGACGCATTTCGTGGTTCTAAAGAATGACCAGGTATTGATGATTAACAACACATTTGGGAGATGTAACAGCAACGCACTTTCCGAAGAAGAGTCAACGTCCATGTCTTCTATATCCCGGCGGACACGTTTCTCTATTGGGCCATCGACAGGAGATGGGGATGCTTTCCGTTTCGCGTCCGTGCCATTCGTTTTAGATGAAAGGCCATGGTTTGGTAGGGTTCCCGGCGCTGTATGATGTGGCACACGGGTACTAGGAGGTTCCAAAGAGCAAACGTGTTGCTCGAGAAGCGAAAATGGAGACTGGCAGTTTGCAGCCAAAGCACCACCACTCCAATGGGATTCGGCTTCGAGATATAGGAGAGATTTACTGAGAAGCTCTACAAGTTCACCACGAGGGATATGTTTCGAGAAGAATGGAGACCTTTCGAGGTGTGCTTCCATCGAGACTGTATAAGCCGAATGGGTGAAGCCTTTGGAAATGCCACCGTGGGTGAGCGCGTGAAGAGAGTCGATTGATCCGCGACATACCTGAATCCCGTAGATATGCGAATATCAAGCAGTTAACTTCCTCTGCAGTGATTGTGATAGTGGCAGGGGAGGCCATTGAATGTCGAGGAAAAGTTGAGAAAATCGAGATTATGAAGTCTTCGATGTGACCTTGTGCTGTCCGAAATACACAAACAAGAAACTCTGAAAAACAAAGCAATCCTAACTTTGTCCTTGTTTTCCAAAGGCTTCCCCCGATCTATTAACACCACTTTGATGACAAATCAAATCAAGCCGCGGTCCATCTGACAATGCCGACCCCGGTGACCCTCTCACCCTCTTTCATTGCTTCATTACTCACCTTTACCATCATCAAATGGCCAGCAACGAAGAGGAAGAATTCCCAACAAACTCCGCTAATCGTTCTTCAGTTCAGGATGTTCTCGCAAGTGTGCAGCCTCAACTTGGGCCTTGCTTACACACCTTTAATGACATCGTGTTCCAGGTCTATTCTCCCTTCAATCTGCTGATACGCCAGGTGGCGAAGGGCGTACTGTCAGTCTCTCTGGGATTACAATGCAGGACCTCACCCGCTTGCTAAGAGGTACAGGGGAAATACGGCGTGGAGATATATCACTCTACGAAGAGGATGACGACGACGAGAACGACGATGACGATGACGACGAGGACATCTTCAATCGGCTTCGAGATCGTCGTCCTCAGCGATCATCACGAATTCTAACGCATCCCCCCGTTACCGAACCTCAAAAGCCAGGGGTTGACTTGCTCACGAGTGGCGAGTTTGGCCGAGTAGGAAACAAACTCCGGTCCAGGGGTAACAGATCAAATGTTGCCCGCTTGCTTCATGATCGGCTCTCTAAACCTATGCCTTCATTTTACAAGGAGGATATTGCTCAAGTGAGCTCTCTTCATTATCGACATCTAGCTCCTACCCATTATTTCCCAAGAACCTTATCCCTAACTCCGTCGGAGCGGCCGTTGCTATGTACGACGCTAACATATACACCGGCCAATACTCGAGCGGTGAGTGTGACGACTAGGCAATAGGAATTTGTTTCTCATTGACTTGTAGACTCTTCGTTCTATTACACGTGCTCGCAAGGTTTTCACGAATTCTTCCTTGATTGATTAGAAGCTCACTTCGCGCCACAGATTTCCGGCTGCATGTCTATGATACAAAGTCGCTTCCAACATCTAATCGAAGACCGGAACGTCGATACGTATCATATGACCCTGGCTTTCAGTCGTCGATGAAAGTCATGAAAACGATTCAAGGGCACCCTGGTCGCTGGACCATCACGGACGCGAACCTTTCTCCTGATAACCAGCGGTACGCATCAGTGACGACGGCGACCCTATACGACAATGCTCATACTCTTTCAGAATGATCTACGCGTCTATCGTCAGTGTCTATGTCCTGGGTTGACAGCACTGGGGCTCATCCTATCTAGACTTCCACTGTTTACATGACAAGTACCCTAGATGACTCTCCCCTTCAAATTCCAATCCACTTCGGAGATCCTCCTGGAAGTCGAAGAGGGGCATACTGGGGCTATAGCGAGGACTTTGGAATTTGGAGTTGCCGCTTCTCTGCCGATGGAAACGAGGTAGTAGCTGGTGGCAGCGGGAAAATATTTGGTTTGGTCTTGTTCATCTATCCACCGTCAAATGACACTCAATGCCTGTTCTAGTCTACGATCTTGTAGCGAATAGAAGGACGGTCAAGATTTCAGCGCATGCTGACGATGTGAATAGTTGTTGTTGGGCCGACACTGCCTCTGGAAACGTACTGGTTAGTGCCTCGGATGACACATTTCTGAAAGTTTGGTACGTTTTCGTAGCTGCATTGGGGTTTAGTTTTCTTATTTCCCTTGAATAGGGATCGTCGGTCATTGGGCGCCTCTCAAAAGCCGTCGGGGGTGCTCGTCGGCCACACCGAGGGTATCACATACGTCTCAGCAAAAGGCGACGGTCGATATGTAATTTCGAATGGCAAAGATCAGGCACTTCGGTTATGGGATCTTCGCAAAATGCGTAGCAGTGTGGAATTCGACTCGTTCAAAGACAAGTTCTACGGCGCCCCGAACTATGACTATCGGTGAGTGCCCAGTCGTTGATAGGATGAGCTGTCAATTTATAAAAAGCAGGTACCCCAATTATCCTGGGTCGCCTCATGCGGCCCACCCCAAAGACTGTAGCGTGATGACTTATCGAGGGCATGCCGTCCTTCGGACGCTTATTCGTTGTCATTTCAGTCCTGCCGAAACGACAGGTCAACAATACATTTATTCCGGGTCAAGTGACGGAAAAATTCATGTAAATCCAAGTCCACATTCTTATTTTTACTTGGCAACTCATCATTCATTACCTTGTAGATATGGTCTTTGGATGGGCGCATAGTCCAAATACTTGATCGCTCACGTACCCTGCCTATGAGTTACGACCCATCGGGAATGGACCCAGAACCCACAAATGGGCCACGCCACAATGTTTGCGTACGCGACGTCAGCTGGCATTCACAAGTATGTGCCAGGTATAATTCTCGTTCGTGGTCTCGTTTCTGATCCAAACACGCACAGGAACCTGTCATTATGAGCGCCGGTTGGGAAAGCGGCCGCGGTGGTAGTATTGTTGCCCGTCATGAATGGAAGAGTCTGTCAAAGATGCACGGAAGACTTGAAGACTGGGTGGACAAAAGGCAGCAAGAGAACCAAAATCTCAGGCGATCAGAACGCCAGCGAGAAGCAAGAGGCGATCATCAACGTGTCCCTGGAGCATTTGAGTATGAAGAGGAGGATGAGTAACTGGGGGACAGTCGTTGTTTTTTGATGTCGAATTGCTTTCGTTTTACTCTCAAGATTTCTGTTCACCCTCATGTAGTACCTCATGCTGTAATCCTGTCCATCATAACGCGTTGTGATTTGGGTCATGTTAAATTGATGAACACAGTCACCCTAACAAACCCCTGAGCGCTCAATGGAGAGGCGCCGGAGCACAGGTTTCAACAACAAGGCGCATTTCTGAACGTAAACCTCCACTCCCAAGAAGCCCGCCATGACTGCGGACGATACTCGTGGATTTCCGGTTGGCTATTTTGTTATCCGCTCCATTGCGACTGGCCGTGTCCTGGATGTGGAAGAGGATAGTATTGAAGATGGGGGCCGAATCGTTATCTGGCCTGAGAAAGAAAGTTCCCTCGTCGAAAGTAAGTTCATCGATCGATTAATTGATACCAATACCAACGGTGATATAGGTTTAAGGGATCCCAATCATAATAATCAGGTCAGTATCTTACACAAGTTGCTCCTAGTGACATATCTCTTACCTTGCGTTTTTCAAAGGTCTTCTTCATCGACACCTCTGGAGCGCTCTGTTCCCGATCGTCAGGACACGCCATTGACGCAGAGGGTATGTCTCGAAGTCCAACATCCTGAGTGCTCCGTTCGATTTAATCATTGAACTATGATAGGCAATGCGCTTGTGCTCCGTCATCGACGTCCTATCTCATACCCATTCCCCAACTCGTATGCTCACCCCCTCCCCATCTTCAATTATGATCCCAAGACCTGTGAAATCACCCTCACGTTTCTGTCTGATCCCGCCTACCCGCTACCTTCTCCTTCAGGGTCTGGAGGCCCTTCACAGGCGTGGAAGAACAAGACCTATTTGCTCACTGCTGTTCCGAAACGCAAACCGCGCACGATAATGGATGACGCGGCGGATTTCTTCAGCAACGCGGTCACGACACCACTCGCGTTCATAGGGGGGATGGGTGGGATGGGAAGTCGGACACAGCCAAGGCCTGAGGAGGTATTTGGGGGTGAGATTGATTTGGATGAAACTGAGATATTGGAAGAGGAGAGAGGAGAGGAGGCTGAGGTGGATGATTCGCCGGAGCCTGGTCGGGAGCTGAGGATTGTTGGGATTCCTTGGGAGGTGAGGGAGAAGGAGATGGCGGGTGGATTGAACGCGCAAGCGCGAATGCGGAGAATGTGGGAAGTTGTTCCGCTAAGGATTCATAATGCACGGACTGGAGGATTGTAAGATTTACGCGTTGAGGACGCAGAGGAGCCGTGTAGGTTATTCCAGTGGTAAATGTTTACAGGGGAGCCAATGTTATCTCAGTTTACTTCTGCTCCCACCTCGCCGTTAACGATGACAACCACTAACACGCTTCTTATGACTGTACTAATGTGAACTTGATATCGGCTTGTATCTGTTTTGAAACGCATTCCAGGTCTTGAAAAGCTCGTTTTTCCCAGCTGTAATATTTCCTTATCTTTCATTGACCATGATACCGTTCTCCATCGCTTTTCTACTTTCTAGTGCGATTCTCGTGCTATCGCACCATGGTGCAGAGCATCACGTCCACGACGATGATGTCGTGCCACCTCAAATCCCAATGCACAACGCGGTCAACTCAATGGATCAAACTTGGTTGGAGAAATACGGCGCTCAAATCGACCTACAATTCACTGGACCTCTCGCTTTCTCGCACTTGCCATATCAACGATGTCTAGAGGATGAAACGTCTAGATTTGACATTGCCATCCTTGGAATGCCTTTCGATATCGGAGTGACATACAGGAGCGGGTAACACCTCTTCTTTCGCCTTCATTGCCCTCTTTCTTTTTCCTCTCGTTCTTCTGGTCTTCTCCTGACTAGGCAATCCAAAGGGCACGGTTCGGGCCGTATGCTATCCGTTCCGGCAGTCGAAGGCAAAGGACCTTCCAAGGTTATACATTGGCTTGGAAAAGCAACCCGTACGAAGAAGGCTTTTCCATCATCGATTGTGGTGACGTACGTGTCTGGATCCTATCCCATCCCTCCTATAATTCGTTTAAATGTAACTACTCCATCGCATTTATCAAAAATATTGACGATGTTATCCAAAGATCCCGATTACCCCATTCGACAAGGCGCTGGCAATAGACCAGATAGAAACCGCGTATAGCACCCTTTTGAAAAGGCCGGTGATTTTAGACAAGACTTTCGGCGAAGATTTAGCTAGTTGGTTTCCCGCCACAGATGGGATAATACACCCTCGAGTGATAAGGTCAGTGGTGTCATTGGGCCTCAAGCTCGCAGTATCTCTTGGAGCTGTACAATGAATTCACGTTTGGCTTGTAGCCTTGGCGGGGATCACACGATTGTTTGTATCCTTTCCTCTCCCACTTCCGGCGGTGGGTGTGCGATCCGACATAACTCCTTTATGTTCCCCTCCCCCTCCAGGTCCTCCCGATTCTCCGGTCACTTCATAAATTATACGGTCCGATTTCGGTGATCCATTTTGACGCGCATCTTGTGAGGATGTGTTGATTAGCCTATTAGGAAGCACGGATTGATACCCACCCTCCCAGGACACCTGGGGCACTTATCCTGGCCAAGTCACCGAAGAGTCGCGCGTGACGCATGGCACCTTCTTCTATCTGGCCAACGAAGAAGGACTTATTTCAAATACGAGTGTTCATGCCGGCATACGCTGTAAGCTTCGGGTATGTCCATTCGCGCTATCGCGCGATTCTCCCTATTGACGCAACACATCAATTCAATCACCTCGCGACGTAGGGGGCGAGCGATATTGTGAATGACGAATCTGTTGGATTTCAGCTCATTACTACGGATGACATTGACGACATGGGCATTCCGGAGATCATCCGCATGATACGAGCCCGGGTTGGGTCATCACCAGTTTACTTGAGGTGAGTATGTATGTCACTCTGGGCAGGTCTTTTCCAGAAATGTGTGTGATCAGCATTGATCGACGTATGATCTCAGCCTTGATATTGACGTTATTGGTATGTCTGGCTCTGAGAGCGGAAGATCCCCCCACAACAAACTTGCTAAGCATGAACGCTTTCGTTTCATTTCCGTACCTCAGACCCCGGGTTAGCTCCAGCGAGTAAGCAAGCTTATTGGTGGTGTGTATGTTGGTCATGAATTGCTTACCCATAACACCCAACCGCAGCCGGAACACCAGAAGCAGGAGGGTGGACGACCAGAGAATTGAAGCGCATTATTCGCGGCCTCGTCGGACTCAATTTCGTGTGAGTTTCCTATTCCTTTGTGCGCCCGAGGAAGCTTGCACGTCGGGACTGTCTTTTAATTCTTCTCCCTGAAATGTACAGCGGCGCAGATATAGTTGAAGTCGCGCCTTCATACGACAATGGTGAGTCTTTGAGGGGTCTATTCCATTCTGAACGTCACATCTGGCTGGCTCTTTTCGGGGCTGTTCGTATCCACCTGAACCATTCTAACGAATCCCTCTTCCCTGTTTTTTCCCTTCCATTTTTTCGCAGCTGAAATTACAGGGATCGCTGCTGCGGACCTCGTGCACGACTTCCTTTCACTGCTCGTCGCCAAGGTGCCGAGCCGTCATCAGTCCCACACATCGCCGACTGTCCCGAAGGATGGGACATCTACGCGCAGTCGCAATGCTGTTGACGGGCACGATGAGTTCTGAAAGTGCGGGGTAGGGAAATTTAAGGAAAGAG